>JADRCD010217439.1:16504-46975 GCA_019843815.1 Montemys delectorum
CCTCCTCCTCCTCCTCCTCCTCCTCCTCCTCCTCCTCCTTTAATAATTGTTGGATGGATTTGTTTAGCTGCTCTAGATTTCATGACCTAAGCAAACAGTCTCTTGGTTTATAAGCAGCTGTCAGGAGTGCTCCATGCTCTTTAATAAGAAGGCCATACCAAACTTCAATCTCAGGGGAGCCCTACAGGGCATGCTTCAGGGACTCCTGACTGTCTACTGTGTTAGAAGTTGGGTAGCTTACAAAGGGTTTCTGGAGAGATGACTTGAGCTTCAAATTAGAATGCATACTATGCTGAATATCATCTTTCTCCATTTTAAATTAATTCTTTGAGAATGTCATGCAATGTATTGTGGTCCTATTCATCCTGACTTCTTCCAGACCCACTTCTACCTTCTCATTCATTCAACTCCTTCCCCCCTAACTCATTTATTCTAATTTTTCTGCCTATATATTCCTGAGTATGAGGGTGTGGGGCCATTCACTAGAACATGGTCAACCACACCCCTAAAGAAAACCAACTCTCGTATCCTCAGAAGCCATCAGCTGTCCATAGCTCCGCAGCTATTGGTGAGGGGCTCATGAAACCCTTCCTATTATGTGCTAGAATATTAAGTGGCTTGTTCATGTACAGGCCTTGTAGAGACAACCACAGCTGCTGGGAGCTCATGAATGCAATAGTCCTGCCATGTCTAGAAGCCATTGTTGAAAGCTATCTACTGAACATTTAAAAAGTTGGGGGCCAGCAAGATGGCAGTGTAGGTAACATCACTTGCCACTGAGCCTGATGAACTGAATTTGATCCCCAGAATCCACATAGTAGAAGGAGGGAACCAACTACTGTTCATTGTCCTTTGATCACAACATGTGTAGCATGGCACATATACATGAACACACACATAGGCCCACATTCACACATACAGATAGGTAGGTAGGTAGATAGATGATAGATAGATAGGCAAACAGACAGACTAGCCCAACTGGGTAGTTAGTCCATTTTTCAATTTCCTTCCCTTTCTTATAAGATGAAGCATCTGAGGATACTACATTCTTTGGAAAAGAGCTTATACACACACACACACACACACACACACACACACACACACACACACAGAGAGAGAGAGAGACACACACACACAAACATCTACACACATACAAATACATATACACACATGTACACACATGTAAAAATATACACATATATTCCCATCACATGCATGCACACAGATACACACCTACAGTTGTATATACTTATACACATAACATTGGGGGTCGTTTAGCAGAAGAATTTAGAAAACTTAAACTGTGTCTAATGCATCTTGAGACCAATACTCACAGGAGCTGGCTCTGATTGCCTACAGTTATCATGCCCGACTCAGGAGATCTCCCCTGTCTCTGGAAGAGGTTAAGGAGTGTGCCCACATATATCAGTGAGGGAAGAAGTCTCACAGAGGTGGCTTGTGGGATCAGGAAGATATCCAAGTCTAGAGCACACAAGTCTGGGAAGATGAGGAAAGAACTCAGGGTCATAGTAGATGATGATCTGAGCTAAGAAACATTGATCAAATTGGGTGACTAGAAAAACCTAAAAGGCTGACATGAAATGCACCTACGTTCAAGATAGTGTGCCATTCTATGTTGTACTATTGACCAGCAGACATTAGGCTCTTAGAAGTTCTGGCCATTTAAATTATTTGCCACCTATTAGCTCTTGAATTTTAGGCAGATCATTGGATCTCTCTGATACTCTTTTCTTTGAATAAGGATCAAGGTATGGAAAATCCTTGGTGTAGCTGCCAGGGGGCACGTGGATTTTAATTGTTTCTAACACTGAAGTCCTTTCACAGAAAATAATGCTGCCCCAGGCCCCCAACTCCTAATGCTCAGTGCTGCTTCAGGACAAAACACTCCCACATCCTCTCCTTCTGACTTATCACTTCCACATACTTTCTATTCTGAGCATCCTAGGCTAAACTCAAGTACAACATAGAGGGAGCAATGGAGCATCTGTATAGATGTGGCTGAGCTTCCATTTCTCCACTAACTTGGACTGTGAGTCTAACCAGGACAAGAGGAGAATGCAGAATCATGTCACAGGAGGCACTCTCTGGGAAGAGCCAAGGAATTGATCGAATAAGGAAAGCATGGTGTTTGTCATAAAACACCAGATTTAATTTGGATCCATTATAGGGAACAAGCAGTGTTCCTACTCTTGTGTAGCCCTTTGTGGAAAATTTGGAAAGGGAATTCTTATGGCAGAAAGAACATGGCTCTAAGGCCCTGTTCTTGCCAGTCTCGTGACTGTGAGAGTCTGTGTTTTTAAGAGACACACCGATGTTTATGGTATGGGTGGCAATGGTGAAGGTGCTGAGTTCTTTATAGAATAACTCAGGGCATAGTTCTTCCTCAGGCGCTGCCCTGTCATGAAGTTTGCTCTTGGCATATAGGATTGGGGCCCCTGTGACAATAATTCTGTCAAAGCTCTCTTAATGCATTTCCTTCCCATTCTTCTCTGTCACCAGTTGGCAATTACACGCTACAGAAAATGTACACAGAAGGGACTTGTTTGAGTTACCATGTAGCTGGGTAGGAGGGAGCTATGGTTAGTGGCTGATTCTTTAGGTTGACTGGGCATGGGTTATGGGAATGGGACCTGATGTCCCTTGGCAGTTCCCAGAGAGTTGTCTCCCTAGCATCCTGGAGCCCATGAATAATGTTTCAATCAATGGTCAAAGTGGAAAGAGCAGCTTCATTCTTGTTGCTCGGCAGGCTGACTGACCTCTTCTGAAAAGGTCCATTCTTAATTTAGTGAGACTCTTCCTCATCCGGAAAGGCCAGTGAAGCACAGAGATCTAATGTGAAAGGGTGGGGTGAGAGGTCAAGGGTGGCACTAAAGGGAAAGGAAGGTGCAGAGCGTTCACCAAATCATTTCCACCAGAATAGAGGGCAACAAAGGCGTGCCCATCTTGAGAGCTTTTGTGAAGGACTCATGCAACCCCAGCACTCCACATAGTTCGCTGACCTTTCCCTGCCCTAGAGGCTCAGTTTTGTCATTTTGATGAATCTCTAAGTTGTGTTCACTGTCTGATAGCAAGTGAGCAATTTACCATGAAGGGTCCTTTGAGGGAAGTGCACAAAGATAGAGTCAAGCTCAACGCTGTTGTAGAGCTCAACATTTTATTTATCATTGTCCACTTTATCCACCTCAGCTAATAAGGGGAAGAAAGGTGGAGAATGAAGTCATAAGAAACAATAATAGAACTTCGTTCCTTTATGAACCTTCCAATGATGATGTAAAACCCAGGTATTCATGCTGCCATCCTCTGAGAACCAAAACATTCATTCAATATGTGGGAATTGGGCTTCAGACAAGTCATGTTGAATATTCAATCTGATACCTCCCAGGAGGGGTAAACATTTAACAATAAACACTAAAGAAAATAAATTTCAAGTAAGAACCGATCCATAGCATTGGCTTCTGTGTTTGATTTTGTTCTTTTGTTCCTTGATGGTTATAATACTAAAGTTATTTAGGGAAGAAACCATAGCAGAGGAGTTTAGACTCTATCAGTTTGTGATCAATGGAAATTCCACACGCAGACTGTTTGGTCAACTTCATATCTGCAGCCTTTGATGTGTTCCTAAATTTTTTCCCACTCTTTCTTTAGTGAAGACTCTTGTTTCTAAGAATTTTTAAGAGCTGTGGTGGTTTAAATGAGAAATGTCTTCCACAGGCTCAGGCATTTGAACATTTACATCCCATGCAGTGATACTGTGGCGGGAGGTTTGAAAAGTGTGGTCTTGTTGGAGAAAGTACATCACTGGAAATGGACTTGGAGAGTGGAAAGCCTCCAGTCACTTCCAGTCTGTTTTGTGTTTCCGGGGGAGAGGATGTAAGCTCTCAACTGCTTGGTCTGGCTCCCACCTGCTGCCTTGCTTTCCTGCCATGTGGGTTCTTATCCCTTTGGAACTCTAGGTCAAAATAAATGTGCTCTTCGTGGTCTTTTATCAGAGCAACAGAAAGGTGATTAATACAAGATTTAAAAAAAAATGGTATGACATAGGAAAATAGTCTGTTTGGGTTGTCACTGAGCATGTGAAGTTATTTAATTATTTTATTTAATTATTTAAGTCCTTTGTTGGTGGGGATGGGGAAGGACCCCTTGGTCTTATTGCATGTTTATTTTTTGATTTTTTTTTCTAACACACCATAATGGTGTGTATTCATGGAGTAAAATGGGAGTCAGTTAGGCACATCGCCTCCCTAGTTTATTATTTTTGTGTTGTTAGCATGTCAAAAAGTATACATCAATTATCTGTGGACACAGTGCATTGATAGATAACTGCAATTTATTCCCTAGTCTGAACCTTTTTTTTTGTTTTGTTTTTTGTTTTTTGTTTTGTTTTGTTTTTCAATACAGTAGCCTTGGCTGTCCTAGAACTCACTCTGTAGACCAGACTGGCCTCGAACTTAGAAATCTGCCTGCCTCTGCCTCCCAAGTGCTGGGACTAAAGGCGTGCGCCACCATTGCCTGGCCTAGTCTGAAACTTATAGCCCTTTAATTCGTGTGTTCCTTTCCCTCATTTTCTCCCTTCCTGCAGAGGCTGGGGGATCAGGTTGCTGTGAGTTGTGCTTTTGAAGGCCAAAGCATCTCACAATGGCTCTCAGATCTTCCTCATGCCCTGGGCTGGGTGAGGGGAGGGCAGGGTGTAGAGATGAGGCTCCTCTACATGAGGTGTGAGCAATCTTATTGTCTTATCCTCCTTCAGATGGTTTTAGGCTGTATTGCTCTGGATTCTTTCAACATGACTTGTGAGCCCCACCAACACCACAGAAGAGATAAGCTCTGACTATTTGCAGTGCACACAGATCTGTCTGCATGGAGATCTTTCTTGTACATGGTTTTGCTTTTTGAGTTCATGGAAACACAGACTGGTGTGGTGGCATAATCCTGGTATGCAGGAGGCTGACATCGGAGGATCGAAAGTTCAAGATCAGCACACCATGAGACTCTGCCTCAAAACATAAAAATCAAACACAAAGTAAAACCAAGTCCATGGCAATATCACAGAACAAGAATTCCTAGCTCAGTCAGGTTGGAAGTGTACCATACTACCCTGGCTGTAAAACTAGCTATAAAGCAGCTTTGTATTTTCTTCCTCCCTCTTTCCCTTTCTCCTACCCTCCCTTCTTTCTCCTTATTTCCAGGAATAGGGAGAATCCTCAGTCTTGCTCAGTCAGATAGTTTTGAAAATTCCTCATTGATGCTGTTATTTTAAGTAGCCACATAGCACCCCCCAGCTGTGTGTACTTCTAAATGCAGGTGTCGACTATGCAAGGCCATTGCCCATATCACACAGATGCATGAGTTTTAGATTGACATTGCTACATAGCCTGCAACACTAAGAACACAGCAGTGACCCACTTCCTCATATGAAAAAAAAAAATACTCAACAAAACCCAAGCAAAGAGCCCCAAATTACTGCACTTCACTTTCTACTTGCATAAAGCCCACTCAGACAGTGCCTGGGCTAATTGGTGCCAGGTGCTTTGTAGACAGGCCAGTTCCATGGATTTCTCGCTCCTTTTTCTTTTGTTTTTTTTTGTTTTTTTTTTTTTTTTTTTTTTTTTGTGGACAGGGGACTTAATAACATGTCTTTAGTGAATTACTTCCGAGACAGTCCGGTATGGCAGCCTGTGCAGTATGAGCCAAAGACAGATACATTGAAAAATACAAAAATGGTCCCAGGTCATCTGTGTTTGCCTCCAATGAAAAAAACCAGGAGAGGTCTTCTGTGCTTAGAGGTAACACAGGGCTATAGAGACCGCCAGAGCCAGATCATAGCCTGCTTGTTCCCAGCTTTCTAACTATAAAGTCCCCCCTTCCCCCAGTGATGCCTCTGCTGAACTTCAATATTTGGAAGAGATGAACATGGGCTGCTCTTAATATCTGGGGGTTGAGAATGCAAGGCAGGGCTCTTATGGCATCTCCCTTACCTCTTGTTTGAGGCCCTCCCACACTCCTGGCATAAACCACGAAGCGCCCCCAAGTGACATGGGAAAAGCTTGGAGTGGGAGCAGGCTACGACTAGATGCGCCTTAGCTGCTTTATAGTTGAGAAACCAGGCCTGAGGAATTCAGGACTGAAGTGGATGCTGGGTAGAACATGCAGCCCTGCTCTCTCGGCTGCTCACCCTGAGATACATAAGGACACAGCCGCCATTTGGACAGCACATGCTCCTGTTGCTCCAAAGGAAGAAAACATTTCAACTCCTCTAACTGGGCCTGTGGAGAAATGGTTTGAAATAACCTTCTTAGAGCATCACATCCCCTCAGGGCTTTCTCCTTTTCCCATAGATTCAGAGTTTGTGACTCAGGAAACAAAAATGATTCTGTAACAAGAGATCTAGTTTGATTCATTTGTTGGACATATAGTAGGAAGACTCACAGAATGAAGCATATTCTTGTCCTGCCCCTCATGTCTCTTCTTTCTGCCCCTACTGAGTGCTGATGGTTTTCTGAGACCTTGGGCAAAATCCACAAGGACATTTTTCAAGACTCTGCCTGGTGGGGCATGTTCACTAAGGTCACTGTGTGATAAGAGCCTAGTGAACAGGAATCTCATCATAGAGAACCCTCTCTGTCTTTCTTCTATTTATCCCTTCATCCTCCATCTTTCCCTCTTCTTCCTTCATTTGATTAATAAATAATATAAAGAATTAGTAAAGCTCACATAATGTCAAAATCATAAAGCAAAGTAAAGCCACCACACAAGAACTACATTAGCATGTTAAGGATATATTCTCAGGGTCTCTGTTTTTCCTTACATTTTGATTTCTTTCACTTTTCATTCCATTTTATTTCACCAAAATGGGACCATCTGGCTTTTAATTGTTTTTGACTTTCACCAGATATTATAAACTGTGTTTGGTGATAAAATGTAGTATGTAATTATTTGCTTTAGAAAGAATCCTTGTTGCTGTAACTCACTCAACTACATTTTTACTTTTTGATACTTAATCCTTCTGCTCTTATAGAAAAAAAACCCTGAACAATCTCTGATTTTAGTCATTCATCTTTCCACATTTCTCTAGGATGGATCTGTAGAGGTGGCATTGTAGAATACTTGGGCTGAACACTGACCCATTCCACCAAGTGATTCTTAACATTTTCCCTCAGGCACCTATACAGCTGATGTTTCTGTTCATTGTCTGGTAAATTTAGATCAGAAATGGAGTGCAGACGATTCTAGGGTGTTACTGACTTGCTGAGAATTTCTACATGTTTTCTGAGAATTTCTGCTTGTTGCTAAAGTTTGATACAAGAAGAAAGTAAAAGCAAAGACAGACTTCACATTTGCTTTTGTGTGAGGAGCATGAATTGGCTACCACCTATCTTGACCTTGTCCCATTCTGAAGAGGCTCTTGACTCCACAGGGTCTTAGGGCTGTTGGTAGAAAGGTCATCCATTGTTGCCCAATACACCAGATGCACAGAATAGGAGCCTGCATTCCTGTCTCTCTGTATCCTCTTCCTCCAGACCAAGAGATGAGGCTGAGAAGCACGAGAGCTGAAGATGTCTTTCTGGCTGCCTCAATAACCTTCTTTGCTTCTCATCTGGTGGCCTGAGTTAGGGTTAGTGGGCAGTAGGCTGCTGCTGCTCCCCCTCTCTCTTCTGCAGAGTCATCTCAAGACTTTTAGAAAAGCACCCACAGCTTGTCTTACACTGGCTCCCCTCCAGAGGCTGCCTAGCTGTGCCTGCTGTCACTTTCTTCCTCCATATGACACTGTGCACGGATGGAGTAAGCAGGGAACTTGTGGGTTGTTGAGCAGAAGCTGAATGGACTATGTTAATGGAGAATGTCTGATGAGCTAGCGATGAAACAATGATGCTGGGCTCCACGGGTTCATCAGATGGTACTGAGTGGCTCTGTTTAGGGATCTCATGACTGAAGTGGGATCTGAGTTGGGACTTTCAGACTCTCCTCTGTTTTCTGACACTTGTGTTTTCCTCGGTTCTTCCCACCCATCTCTCAGATTTTACTTCTTTCTTCTTCAGACTGGACTGCCTGTGGAGCTCATAGGTCTTCAGCATGACTCTTTCTCCCTTGTCCCATTGTCTCCTTGATTCTCCAACTTATCTTCAACCACAGAAGATTTCTCTGTTTACCCCTAGTTAGCATCTGAAGGAAGCTCCACAGTCCCCCAGAGTGATTGTTTTTACATGGGTGTCCTCTCATAGGCCCAGGGCACCATCAAGTTGGCTGCTGGGTACTGTCTCCCCCAGTTCTAGAGGAGTTTCCAAGATGCTTCTCTGTCTTCTGCCATTTGTTGATACTCTTACTGAGCTGCCCAAACCTGCTCAACCCACATACAATCATACAGTAAGCAGCAATTGATCACACCTCTAACAGTTTGAAGAGACAAATGTTACTACCAAAGAGAAGACCCATCATGTTGAAGAGTTTGCATGAAATGGAATCAGAAAGAATGTGATGAAGGGAGGGGATTTATCAAAGGACTGAAATGGAGAAGAGGAGAAGGAATGTAGAATCCCATCCCTCAATCAATGCCTTGGGGTTTTCTTTCCTCAGTATTCCCACCTGGGCCTGGTTTGTCCTTAGGATTTATGGGATCCCGAACAGAGAGTGGTAAAGCTCCTTTCCCACCCATCTGACTCTGGGATTCTGACAAGGCTCTGGATGCCATGACACAGGGTGGATCTCCCTTATTCCTAAGGCTGGTCCATTTTAGATTTGAGATGACTTTAGTCAGACCTCCTTTTCCTCTCAGATTTAATTAGCACTTTTTAGATGGCTGTGTTCTTTAGGAGATAGATTTCTGTTCAGTTGTTGGTTTTGGAGGCAGGAGTGGTTTTCAGCCCTACCAGCTTCTCTCCACAGAAATGCATTCAATTCTTTTGCGTAGAGTCATTCTACAGAGAACTTGGGGAGTGAAGTCCTTGTACTTGGTCCTCTCAGGGTGTCTGGTTTTGAGATTTAGACTCCATCTGTGTGAGTGAGCTGGCCATCTTAAGCTCTTTCATTAGCCAGGCTAGTGAATTATCTGCCTGAAGTCTGAGAGATGCACATGCATTCATTTAAAGCAGGTGGGTCCCTGCCAATTTGTTCAGATCCATTGCCAGCTGGCACTACATTGGGTCATCCCTTAGGAAAGCCAAAGAGCTCAGAAGGCTTGGCCTGTGGTTCTGGCCCAGCAATGAACAGTAGCTTTAGTGTGTGAAGAGGCAGTGTCTGAGCATAAATGGACCAGGCAGGCCCAGTCCCCTACATCTTCCTTCAAAATTGTCTGCCAGTGTTTATACTGTTTTCCAAGGGAAAATCTTGCATTTGTTTTTTTGGCATTTTAAAAGAGCGTGCATGTGTGTTTGCTTTTTGGTGATCAAGGCATGTCTTCTTCAGACGGAGCCAGCAGGAATACTGTTGCTTTCCTCAATTTACATGCTCGACCAACCCCACGACCTTATGTTCTCCCAAAGCCTCTACCGGAAGGCCTCAGGCCTTAGGCCTCTACCATGATCTCCCCTGGGTGACCCCACAGGCCCCTTGATGTCAACAGACTGGAATGTTTCTCTCCTTTGGTCTTAGCTAACTCAGAGGTGGAAGGAATTCATATGACTTTGAGGGCTTGCCTCAAATTGTCTCCTGTTATAACTTCCCAGAGAGCTGGAGAGAAGAATTAAAATGTCTCTTCAGTGCCCAGCAAGGAAGAGAGGAACTATCCCTGTTTTTCTGCCAAAGCCATTTGCAACCAGACAGGACCATGAGCATACCTAGGTGGGAGGTAGAAAGCACAGTTGAAATTTCCCTGCTAAAGCTGGCATCTCCTATTTATGCTCTCCAGAGCACCATTCCTCTGGAAAGCATAAAAATGTAGGCCTGTAGGTACCACTTTACAAAGAAATGGAGCCTCAGAGAAGTCAGGCACTTTCTCCAAGTGACATTTGTCCTGAGGGGTAGAATCTGTTATAATTAGTTCTGAGTGTACTGAAAGACTGTACCTGACTGCGTAAAAGGCAGATGTGTACTAGGAATTCAGAGACTCGGCCTCAGCCAGATCCTCAGACTGGTTTCAGTTAAAGAAGAATATAACCACTCCTCAGAATCCAAGGGAATTGTTCCAAGACTCCAAGACTTGGGAGACAAGACAGGAAGCATTGCTAGGAGATAGCAAGGGGGTGGGTGGGAAATGGTACCACCAACTGTGGACATTCAAGTTTCTTGTATTAAGTGGCATAATGTTTGCATGACACCCACGGAAGTCTTTCTGATGCCTTAAATTGTAGCGTCCCTATAATCTCCGATAGAATCTAAATACTGTGAGAATAGTTGTTGTGCCATATTGTTTAGAGAATAGTGGCAAGAGAAAAAAAGGTCCATGTATCCACCACTTCTGACTGGCATAACATTGTTGAATGCTTTTATTCGTGGTTGCCTGAATCCTTGCGTATGGAGACCACAGATATGGAGGGCCAAATGCATTTGGTAGTCTGATTTGAGGAGGAAGCTTCAACCTGATGTTTGTGAGGTTTCATCATTTGTAGAGTAACTCTTTGATAAGTGGATTTTCCCCAATTATAATTAAAACATTCATGTGGCTAATCTTTTGAGCTATAATTTAATTTAAATGTGAATGAATTCATTAAGTTTTGTTCAATATAACTACTACCTAGTAGTTCATTTTCTTTCTCTCTTGTATTTGTCCTTTTCATCTCCCTGTATTTTATGAACATCTGAGGTAGACTCAAGGTGTATTAATTCCAAGAGGAATAGGATCTGTGTTGTGTCTTAAGTGAGTTTACAACTGAAATGGGGACTTAAGTCATCATGAAGTGACATGACCCCATGCCATGAAACTAATACAAATAAATAGGGAGGAGGTAAATTGACAGCAGTGATATTTCCCTGTTGGGAAAGGTAAAGTGTAAGCAGAGGCTTTGAGAATGGACAGCCAGGAGCTCAGCAGATAGTACTGTAGCAGAGACACGGGGAGACAAGAGAGGAAGCATTGCTAGGAGAAAGCAAGGGGGTGGGTGGGAAATGGACACGTAGCTGGGGAAACTCACACACTTCCTTTGACCCTAGAGAAAGACGTATGTTGGGGGAGGGAATAAGAAATAAAGAGGTAGTTAGAAGCCTGTTTGCAGAAGATACTCAGTGCCAGGCCAACCAGTACAGTGTTTATCTGACGGTAGACAATGAATGGCCTTTGATCACTCGAAAATTAGAGAAAGTTAAGACTCAACAAGTACTTTACGAATGAAAATGGATGGAAGGTTCTGGAGGATATTCCAGGCTGAAGAAATTATGTATGAGCCACGCTCCTAAGAGTACAAGGCAAGAACAGATGTCTACATTGGGTAGGAATTGTGATGTCATAAAAAGTAACCTTTCATTTTCAACCTGGTCTTTAGGATCAGACACAATTCCTAACCCCCTTGGGATTTCCCAGGAGGTAGGATGAAATTCAATATCAGAAGCATTTCCTGATATTGGAAATTCCCTGCAGCCATATCTGAGTTTATGGATAAGATTTGGTGCCTTGGGTCTCCAGACAGTTTCAGAATAAGGGCTCGTCACTGGAATGAGTAAGGCATGATTGAAAAGCTGGCTGGAACTTAGTCTCTGAGGAAGGGAGGAGACCTAGGGATAGAGTCAGTCTCAACTGGTCAGTGATTTAGTCAATAATACCTTTGGAATAGACCCCTAAGCCCCAAACAATAGGATTCCACGGACATCTAGGCTAGTGGACTTATCAGTGTACTGGACTGTAATGCTCCTGAAGGGAGACAGAGCTAAATTCTGCCTCAGGCCTTGTCCTGTGTGTCTCTTCCACCTCACTCCTTATGAGTTTAACCATTTTTATCAAACCAGTAGTAGCAAAGTTTTCCTGAGCACCATAAGTCATTCCAACAAACTATTAAATTTGAGATATGTGTATGTGTGGGGGTGTACTGGCTCATTTTGTATGTCAACTTGACACAAGCTGGAGTTATCACAGAGAAAGGAGCCTCCTTTGAGAAAATGCTTCCACGAGATCCAGCTGTAAGGCATTTTCTCAATTAGTGATCAAGGGTTGGAGGACCCATTGTGGGTGGTGCCATGCCTGGGCTGGTGGTCTTGAGTTCTATAAGAAAGCAATATGAGTGAGCTAGAGGAAGCAAGCCAGTAAGTAACAGCCCTCCTTGGCCTCTGCATCAGCTCCTGCTTCCTGACCTGCTTGAGTTCCAGTCCTGACTTCCTTTAGTGATGAACAGCCATGTGGAAGTAAGCAGAATAAACGCTTTCCTCCCCAACTTGCTTCTTAGTCATGATGTTTGTGCAGGAATAGAAACCCTCACTAAGACAGAGGGTGAGCTGAGGTAGAGAGTGGTCTGGACTTTTTGACTCAGAGATGAGATGAAGCCCTTCATCTATAGGATCTGAGCCAACTCCTGAACTCCAATGTCAGAGCAGTCGTGGCTTCCACATTTTTTTGTCTAGCATTCTACTACACAAACAATATTTTGTTTAATCTTCTCTGTTCTAATGAGCATTTGGGTTTTTCAAGTTTGGAGTTGCTATAAACAAAGCTGATGTTGAATGTGTGTTTATGATATTTACAAGTGAGAGTACACTCACTTCTCTTTGGCGTTTGCCTTGAAGTGGAAGGGCTGTGTATGCTGCTTACTCCTCCCATGCCTGTGTCTGAATACCTGGCAAGGGACAGTCTAAGGGAAGAAGAGTTCATCTTGCCTCATGCGTTAAGGGTGCAGTTCGCCATAGCTGTAACATGTTGGCAGCTAGAATAGCTCTTGTTTATAGGGACAGGAATATGAGGCTGCTTGCTTAGGATTGGGCAGACTGAGAAGCAGAAAAAGGCTAATAATGCTGCGCTACAGACACAAAACCAAAAACTGAAATCTCAGGGCTCAGGTTATTCAAAAGACTCACATAGAAAGTCAATAATAGATAACCACCTACACCTTGTACAGTTGATACCTAGCAAAAGCTTCCCTCTTAAGAGCAAGGACATATCATTGTTCCAAGTGGTTCCATCAACTACCTGGATAGGGAAACGTGCCCATGGAACAGTTCTTCTTAGTACTTGCCTTTTTTTTTCTTTTTTAACTTTAGAAATAGTATAAAGCCTGCCAAAATGTCAATTAACACAGCAGTCTTTTGGCAATTGTCCATTCTTACCTCTGTAGAGTGTGCTCTGCTCTTCTCTACAATAAACCACCTGTCTCCCACACACCCTCTGTTCATCTTGCTTGAATTCATTTGAGGGAGACTACAATGCCTGAGATTCCCAGAGGAGTCCAGATCCAGGCAACAATAGCACAATGTGCAACCTCCATGAAGAGACTGTGGGACAGAGACTGAGAACCTCCTGTATGTCAATGTGCCATTAATAGTTATCCTGTCTGATAGTCTTGGGGCAGGGGTGAAGGCTGAACAGGGGTCTGCTCAGGCAATATAGGATGCAAGGAAGTGAAGGACTCAGCCTGAGCTCCAGTGAGAATCCTGTAGGTTGAGTCCTGTGGACTCTTTAGTCTGGGCTGCATTTCTGGCCCTGGTCTGTGACTCTGGATGTGATTGAAATAATTGAGAGCTTATGGTCCACTCCCCAAAGGCTGGTTTTAGCACACAAGCAACCTGCACTTTAATATTATTCCTTCTGACTGGAAGCATTTGGAAATGGTTCTTGCCCCTGCTTATAAAAGGTGGCGTTAGTTTATGAACATTTCGACATTGATTAATAAAATTCCGAACCCATTAACTAATGGGGAAATGCCAAACTTTTTTTTTTTCATCCAAGAAAGCAAATGTAATAAAACCTATCCCAAAAGGTAAGTTAAATTATAGCTTTCGCATTTCTTCCCTGATGGTCCCACCAGATGTTTTCAAATGCAGGACACAGGCCCTTTTTCCTGTTCTCTCCAGGGAAGGAAGAGAGAAGACTTGGCACAGATAGACAAACTTTTAGGAGGAGAGAGAATGAAAAAAAGAAAAGCACCATGCAGCAAAGGCCTGCTGGGAATCACAGGGTGGCTGGACCATAAATCTGAAGGAAAGCTATGCTGGCTTCTGCCCATTTTCCCCTTATCCTCACCAGTTCCTCCCAGATCAATGTCGGGAATTTAGCTCTCATTTTGAAAACCGCCTGTAAAGTCTCCACCAGTCCCCCAAGGCCAAGGGCCGCCATCTTGCTTCTTTCTTGTGGAGATATCAGGACCTGCAGAGCTCTCTTTGGTAGAACCATGTAGGCATCCAGCCCTGCAAGGGATGGCTGTGTGAGCATGGAACTGTGGGAACCAGAATGCCCCCCCCCTTGCTGGACCTCTCGGGGCTCCCTGCTTCTCTTGCAAACAGAAGTGTTTTTTAATCTTCCCCCTCTATCCTCTTTAACTTCTATCCAATCATAAAGGACATAAAGCAAAACCACTAGGTCGTTCCTTCATGGACAGGGACATCCCTTTGCCTCTGACACAGTGAACTGATTGCTCCTCAGTAAAGGCAAGCTGTGTCCCTCTGTTGGGTGGCATGGGTGCAGGCTCTACACTGGAGGGAGTCTAAGGAACAGGATGCTCTAGCTCTTACTTCTCAGTGCTGACTTTCCTGGGGTAGGGACAGTGTCCTCTATTTTGGTCATCAGTCAGAAGCATTCAGAAACTAAAGCATCATAGGTATGTTGAACAGCGAACCTGAGTGCAGTCCACCAGTCTGTAGATGCCTGGTGGGCAGAGGCAACTTCTTAAATCAGCCAACCCATATGTGCTACTACTGCAGACATACGATGATAGTATATTCTATATACCTTCCTGCAAGTACTGACAAGGAATCCTGGATGGGGAAAGGGCAAGGTGAGCCTTGCACGCAGGAGTTAAAGGCCAAAGGGAGAGGCTGAGATGGAGGTGAATCATGGAGTTGGAAGAATAAGAACCTAGATGTTAGTTACTGCCAAATTTTATTTTATATTCATTGGAGAACCATGCAACATTTCTTAACTTTGGAAAAATGGACATTGGGAAGAATATTGCTGAGGCAAATGAGCTCTGAGCCATACCCGGTCTTCATCTGAATGTTGTCATCCAGCAGCTGGGCTACCTCAGGCAGCTAACTTAGTCTTTCTGAGTTCTAGCACTTAGTGAGCTACATAGGCTAGTGGAGAAGGTGTGGAGAAGAATTTTATCTCCTGTGTGACTAACTAATGTGTTAGATAGCTTTATTGTTGCTGTGACAGAGTATGAATGATAATCCCATGAAAAGGGATGGATGTTTTATTTCAGTCCACAGATTCTGAGGATTTCAGCACACCATGGTAGGCTGTTCCTTCCTGGGCAGAGATGAGAAATCGGGAGGCTGTCTTCATCTTGACTCTATAAGAAAGAGAGAGAGAGAGAGAGAGAGAGAGAGAGAGAGAGAGAGAGAGAGAAGACAGATAGAGAGGAATACATCCTTCCAAGGCCTGCTTTGCCATCAGGCAGGCCACCCCACAACTACAGAAGTTCTTAACTTCCCCAAACAGCACCATTGGCTGGGTACCATTTGTTTAAATGCTTATAAGATAGCAATATCCTACCTTGCTTACTTTCAGTTATTTTGAATGTATGTATTGGGGGAAGGGAAAGAAACTAGACAGTGGTGCACAGTTGTCTCCCACATAAAGAAAATCAGTTGTTTTAGATGTTAGAGTTCAACATTTCCTGTTCCATCCTTGTTAAATGGAAATGTCCTCCATGGGCCCACATATTTGAACACATCCATCTACTGGGCTGTTTGGTAAAGTTCTGGAACCTCTAGAAGGCAGAGGTCACTAGGGGTTGTCCTTGAGGCTTTCAAGTCTGGTCTCACTTCCTATTTACTCTCCATTTCCTGAAACTGGATGTACTGTAACCAACCAGTCTCCTGCTCCTGCTCCCTTTTCTTCTTTACTTCGATGCTGCTTCAGCCACGATGGAGTCTATTCCCCAGGAACTGTAAGCCCAAATCAAATCAACTCCTAAGTTGCTTTCATCAGGTTTGTTTTTGTTTTTGTTTTTTTTGTTTTTGTTTTTTTTTTGTTTTTTGTTTTTGTTTTTAGTCACTAACAGAAAAAGTAAATAAGACACTTCACATATACTGAAGACTCATTTGATAAGATTTATTTTCTTATTTTATATGTGTGAGTGTGTTGCTTATATGTACTATTTTTGTATAGTGTCCTTCAAGGCCAGAAGAGAGTGGAACTTGAGTTAAAAAATGTCATGAGTGGCCATGCCGGTGCTGGGAACTGAACCTGGGTCCTCTGGAGGAGTAGGCAGTGCTCTTAACCACCGAGCCATCTCTTCAGCCTCCTACATGGAAGATTCTTATCCCTCTCTGCCTTATCTCTGCTAAACATTTTATGTCTGTCTAGTTAGGAACGACAAGATCTAAGTACACGAATGGCTCAGAGGGCACACTAGTTAACTCTACACTTTTATTTTTCATATAAGACATGTCCGTATGGGCTGGCAGAAGGAGGCTGCACGCTGGCCACTCTTAGAACCCAGGGTAAGAGGCTCCTTTTCTGATGTTGTTCCATCAGCTCCTTGACTGGGGCGGGAAGGGTCCCAAGCTTTCAGTGAAGTGTCACTGAGGAGGTTTTCTGAAGCTGAGCTGCTGGATCACACTGTATATCTGCCTTCCCAGATAGGATTTTTCTTGTCAGACTTTTTTTGATTTTGCTTTTGGGGAAAATCAGAACAAAACAATACGATGTTTCTTCTTATGTATAAACCAGGCCCATTCTTGCTCACATAAGAGACTTCAACACCAGTGAGGAGAGAATGTATTTATTCCAGAAGTTTCTCTCTGTCTATTTTTTTCCAATATATTTCTTAAGACTCCTGGCCTTATGAAATGCTCAAGTAGGGGAGATACTTGAAGGGTTCATGCATCTTCAACATCAGTTCCTTAAAAATCCTTAGACGCACAGTTTGTCCTGCCTACAAAATGTGTAGGGTAAAAAGGTGAAGCAGAATTTGAAGGAAGGGCCAACCAGTGACTAGCCCAGCTTTAGATCCATGCCATGAGAGAGAGCCCACCCTGACACAATTAATGATATTCTGCTATACTTTCCTAGCGTAATTGTCATCTGAGAGACTTCACCAAGCAACTGATGGAAGCAGATATAGAGACCCACAGCCAAATATTAAGTGGAGCTTGGGAAATCCTGTGGAAGAGGGAGAGGAAGGATTGGAGGGGGCAACAGGGTCAAGGACACCACAAGAAAATCTATAGAATCAACTGACCTGGGGCCCTTAGGAGGCTCATAGAGATTGAACTGCCAACCAGAGAGAATGCATGGTGAACCCTTGAAGAGGTTGTTGGTGTTTGCCTCCTGGTTGTCATGTGATGCGCAATGTCCTCTACCACGAACTTCTATCACAATGTACTTTCTTCTCAGGCTCTGAGGCAATGGAACCAATAGACAGAGACTTTTAAAATTACAAATCAAAGGAACCTTTCCTTCATGCAAGTCTGAGGTATCTTGTCACAGTGATGAAAAAATTGAGCATCATAATCACCATCTACAAAGAATTTACATATGCTTGGGATTTGACCATCCCCTATACTCAACTGTGGTAACCAGGGAAAGTCTGCTGTTGTAGGGCTATCCCTTCATCTATGTTTGCATGCAGAATTAATGGCTATTGAATGGGACTTAGTGATAAATGGATGTTAGCAATGTCATCCAACAACATTGACATTGAACCAGATCTTCTAGGCTGCCAGTAATGCAAATGAACTCATACTGCCAATGAAAGAAAGCATGGGGTTCGCAGAGAGCTATCTGATGTGTTTTGAGCCTGTCACTTCTCTCCTTAAGTCTGTGTTCTTTCCTACTATGCAAGTCCTACTCAGGCAGACTGGTAGTCGGTCAGTGTAGAATAATTCTAACACATCATACTCATTGTTGCCATCCAAATCACCATTCCTATTTTCTCACTGCCACAACTGAGGGTGTCCTCTTCCCTGCTAATCCAGAGGCACTCAAGTTTGGAAGGCCACTGAAAAGCTAGTTTTCTCTTTGTTCTGATCTTCTAGCTCTTATGCTCCTTATCTGATCCTTCTGTTGCCCAATATGTGACAACCTACATATGCTATGCTTCTTAACCACAGTGGGGAAAAGTCTAGTCTCTTTATGATGTTTCCTTAAGAAAGTGATCTAATTTCCTCTTAAATTAGTGAGGAAAAACTGGGTAGCTATTGGAAACATTCAGTGAGGAGATCTTTCAAGCTATGTACCTTTTTCTAATAGATAACACTCAGGGACTTAGTAAGTACCCAAGGGCTTGAGAAGTACCCATGGAATAGAAACAACATGACCTTGCTATCATTTTTGTTTGGTTGGTTTGTTTTTAGAAATTATGGAGAATCCTAGCTTATAGTTTTGTTCTTTTACTGGGACAGATTAGAATTTTCAAGGTAGATCGATAGAGACATTTCAAGAGCAACACTCAACATGTGATGGTAATCATTATTGCATTAAAGCCTGCTACTTGGGATACTAAATCATAAGTGCTTTTCAATTGTCATCCTCTTCTTTATGTGACTTGGAGGTCTTCAAATAGACAAGCATTTCTTCCTATGACTGGAACATGTTTTTCTTTTTAATTGTTATTATTGCATTTATTTATTTTGGGGTGGAATGGTTGTACATGTGAGTATGTATGAGCTTGCTACAGCATCTGTGTGGAGGTCAAAGCAAAACTTGTAGGAGGCAGTTCTCTCTTTCTACCATGTCGCTTCCAGCAAATGAGTTCAAGTCACCAGATTTGGTGGCAACTACCTTTACTTACTAAGCCATCTCTCCAGCAGCCAACACTAGAATCTTTAAGATGTGGAGATGAAAGGTTAGTAAAAGATGAATTCAAATAAAGCAAATTCTAAACGAAATGTATGTAAGATGAATTTTATTCTTTTACTGTAGTCCATTAATATGATGTGAATGGCTTTCACAAGGGAAAAAGTCTTTACTTGAGTAAAGTGTACACATGTGTATATATACATACATACATACATACATACATATACACACATACATATACACACACATATACACATACATACACACACACACAAACACACACACACAAACACACACACACACACACTACAGAAACAAGGGGGTCTTTGCAGCATCCTTGGAAGGAGATTTCTGATCTTGGACCATAGTGCTTTTGTAGCCTACTTCTAATCCCTGATTCCGAGTGCTCCCTCTTAACCTACATCACACAGGAGGATTTACTGGAGCCCTGACCTCATAACTTAATTTTCTGCCTTTTTTTTCCTTTTGGATTATGAATGTCTACTGGAGTTAGATTTCGATAACATAATTTGTCACTGTCTACCATGCAGTGTTATGTTTGAGACTTTTGACTGAGTAGAATAAATTACTGTCCAGATTTATTAGTGCTGTAAAACCAGAGCAGTAGATATATTCAAAGTGAGAGATAAGCTACACAGCACTGTGAAAAATTGAATGAAAAGGGTTCTTGTAGAAAATGTTTCCCAATTTTCTGTCTTTTCCCTAGTGGCCTAACTCTCCCCTTTCCATGAATTTATCTGCAAGCACTTGTCACTGGCAAGCTGTTATAGCCATCTTGGGCCTCAGCCCATCATGTGTTCATCTTAACGTAGATGTTCTTCTTCACTTCTGTCATCTCTAGAGGAGTGGGCACAGTGGCTCTCTTCTGTTCTCTACTTGGCCCTCCTCTGTTCACTACTGTTCTCTTGTTTTCTTTATTTAATCTTTATTATAGTCCTATTTTTCTTTTCATCTACCTTTTAATGTTGCATTTCTACATACATATAAATATACAAACACAACTCACTGAGTCCATTTGGTGTTGCTTGTACATGTATGGTCTTAAGCTGATCACTTGGTATTGGTTAAACAGCTCCTAGGCTCACCTTTGGGGAAGATGGAATCTTCCCACCTCAGTAGGCATTAATTACCTGTAGCTCTTCTCTTAGGGGAAGGCCTTGGGAGATTTCCCCATCCATGCTGGCACATTAATTGGTGGAGTCACTGTTCAAGTCTTGGTAATTGGTCGACTTGGTTTAAATTCAATGGCTGCAGATTCCCTATACAAAAGATATAACCTCGTAACAGAGATCCTGGTTCTCTGGCCCTTACAATATTTCCGCCTTCTTCTTCCATAACATTCTCTTCTTAAATGTCCTGTAACTTGCTTGGCCATCCTTGCCTCATCTCCTGCTTTACAGACTAATCTTTCCTCCCAATCCTAGAACCCCCTGCTCCAGGTTATTCTCTCATTTCTGGTGTTCCTCTTTTCTAACCACCACATTTTCCAGATGGCTGCTAGTTTTCCTTGTGACCAGACCTAGTTCCCCTCTCTTGGGTAGTTGTCAATGCGTATCCTTTGCTTCTCTTTATTCCTTCTTTAGTAAGAATGATAACAGTCATGTATATGATGAGTAGTCATGATACAATAGTCACAGTTCTATGGGTTTGATATGAGTCAACTTGTTTTAATCCTATAGGAATACTTTATAGGCAAGTAATAGCTGTATGTCTAGTTGATTGGGCCACAGTTCTGGATGTTTCTGTGTGGATGGTTTTTTGGGTAGATTAACATTGTAATTGATAGACTGAGGAAAGCCTAATGCACTTCCTTGGATGGATGGGTTTTGTCTATTAGTTAAGGCTTCAACAGAACACAGCACTAACTTCTTCCAAACATGAAGAAATTCTGAGGGTTGGTGATCCTTGAGCTTGACCTGTGCCATTTTTCCTGCTCTGAGATTCAGCTACTGTCATCACAAAAGCCAATTCTCTTTTATTTTAAAGAGTGGTATTTTTCCTTTTTTTTTTTTTTTAAATGTGTATGATTATTTTGCCTGCATGTATTTAAGTGGCATGTGTTTGCAGTACCCATAAAGGCCAGCAGAGGCTGATAGAATTACTTGAACTGGAATTATAGATGGCGAGCTGCCATGTGGGTACCTGGAACAGAACCACATCCTCTTCAAAAGCACCAAATGCTCATAACCACTGAGCCACCTCTCCAGGCTCTAACCCTTCTATCATTTAAGAGCCTTACATACTCTTCTGACTGCCTCCATTTCTATGAAGGAACTTGAGGAAAACAGGTTGGTATTTTACGATTCTCTCAGGTTATTAGCATGATAACCAGATCCAGAAGTTAGCCACCTTGTTGAAGATCAACCTGAGTACCCGTAAATTGTGGAGTTGGAAGTCTGTTTGACCACAGAGTTGCATTCTTCAGTAGAAGGTTCAATGCATATTGGCATAAAGGAATTATATTTAAAGAAAGCTGCCAACACTGGCTTAATACTGGTCGCAGGGAAAGCTTTGAGATATCAACAGCCCTGTTGGCATCTTGAGTCTTGTAGAGATTTACATTTTCCATTGGTACCCTGTGGTGACTTCCAACATTTTGATTTTGGAGGTGCAATTGTGGGGCCAGAAGAATGAAGTAAGGATCCACCTCCCCACCCCCAACACGCACTCCCATATATTGTCTGCTGGGAAGCTAGCTGCTGCCTCTGTATTTTCAGCTTCTCAGGTTATGAGGCATCGGAGTGTTTAAAGTTTTAATGGGCTTAGAGGTGGCTCTAGAGTCCACTGACCTTTGCATCCGTCTGTAATTTATGGCTGCCCCTTATTTAGTTGGTTTAGTAAATTGTACCTAAGAGTATTCTCTAAGACTCTGCAGTTGGTGTATGGTTTCACCATTCAGCTGCATTTCTATCAACTATTTGGCTTTGGCTTTTTCTTCTTTTGGATGACATTCTCAAATACTTAATTTAAAGCTTTGGTCTGGAACACACTTTATCAGACTCCCTTTGTGCGCCAGGAGACCCCTTTAAGGTCTATTCTATGAAGGCTAAATTTCCACACACTAACACGTTTATTTCTGAATTAATCCCGAAGTCACCACATATCCACATAGCAGAAGGTAATGTATGGGGAGTTTAGACCACATAATTTGTATGGCCTCCTGCCTTGACCCACATCCCCGCCCTACTCTGATTTTAGTAGAAGGGAAATTCTTTAGTAAGTGGAGAGGTGGGGGCGATTGTGCTCAATCAAAGCACAAAATTAATGTCTTTTGCAAAAATGAAAGAGCTTGCTTTGTTCTGAGGGGGAGAGGACGTGCTTGCCCTCCCTTATTGGTTCAGTCTGACCATGTTCCAAGATTAAAGTGGGTGATTATGAGTACAATTTATTCCCCTTTCAAGTCTGTCAGCGTGTGTGTGGATGTGGGGTGTTATGTTTTCCACTTTCAGAGGGAAGAGCCACACTTGGCTGAGTTAGACTTAAGGCAATCTGTAAAGTCTCTGAAGCAGTGGATTGGGATTTTGCCATTTAGTCTGGGCTTGACCATTCCCTTCTTATCTCATTATGGACTGCTTATTTTTGCAGAGCTAAGCTCCCAATTGTGTTGAGGCCTACACATAATGAAGGTATAATTCATCTGTATTATGACTAATAATACACAGTAATCATGTAAGCTCCTAAAAACATAATCCTAAAACAAAAGAATCACAATAGAATCAGACCCTCCATTCCCATCATCAGCCTTCCCGTAAGGTCTCAGGAAGGACCAGAGGTTAAAATAAATCTGTTAATATTCTTTTTCTATTCTTCTTTTTTTTTAATGAGTAGAGAAAAATCTCACCAGCTTAATGTTTCCAGAGGAGAATGAGATTTAGGTTTTAAGCATATAATGTCAAGTTCTTTCCACATTTTCTTCAGGGCTTGTGTCTTCTCCATCCCCTGATGC
Source organism: Montemys delectorum (assembly GCA_019843815.1). Classification (NCBI taxonomy): domain Eukaryota; kingdom Metazoa; phylum Chordata; class Mammalia; order Rodentia; family Muridae; genus Montemys; species Montemys delectorum. The sequence continues at coordinate 39,307 of JADRCD010217439.1, forward strand.
CTTGTGCCAGTTGAGAATCTCTGAGACCACATGACCAATGCCACTGAAGACCAGATTTATTCTGTATTGCTGACTCTTTCTCCTGCCCCCTGGTAGAGGCATCAGACAGAGCACTGGCTTTCCATTTGGTTTGGGACTTTCAGCTTTCTAGATGTATTTGTATATTTAAGATATCTATTTATTCATATGTTTTATATTTATATATTATATTTACATAGTATATATTTATGTGTGATATATTTATATATTATATATTCATATATAAAAATAAATATGTATTTAAATATATTTTAATATATGTATTCATTATAAGCCAGATAGTATATGGAATTTTGTTGTGTTAGCCATAGAGAACAAATATAAATTAATTTTTATTTTATCTTCTGTTTCACTTATTTAATCTCTGAAATTTTTCCACTTTTAACTTTTATAGTATTTTCCATCAAGATTTGAAGACTGCATTTTTATTTTAAAACATGGCAGTTCTCTTTGATGTTTTTGAAGTGGAATGTGACACAGCAAGGGAGAAGAAAAGAAATGCTTGTTTATAGCTTTAATACATTGCTTCTGCCAAAACCAAATGATTCCTGGCTGTCTTGTGACAGTGCAGAATAACTGCACAGGAAGTGTGGGGGATGAACTCCCCTTCAGCATCTTCACCACAGGTGGATTGGCTTGGCTCTACTATGCAGAACTGTCTTCTTGCCTCATCCTCCATGAACTTCCTTGTGAGTGCTTCTAGAGGAGATCCTTGAACATTTACACAGGTAAGTGCTGGTAGGTTGACAGGCAATAGCTACCAGACTTGAGCCCTCCTCATAAAATGGCCTTATCTGTTAGGGTTGCAGAGAGGATGAACCATGAGAATTATATGTTATAAACTAAGGCTTCCAACAAAAGAAATTGTTATTTAATGCAAAGAAATCTGTGTGCTTAATTGCAAATCACTTTTGACTTCCTCATGAAAAGGAGCAAACGTTAGAAAAATATATGATCTTTATCTGAAGGCAAAAGTTGCTTTTTCCAGAACACTCACAAATCTCTTGATACTCAATCTTTGTCCCCTTTCTCCTGATAAGCTCCCCTATGGTTCTTCCTGGCATACATGGATATTCTCAGTCTTTGCTGCATATCTGTTGACAATGACCTGAACCATGAGTCCTGTGTCTGCCTAATAGAAACAAATAATTCAGAGGGTCTATCAGCACAAGCCCTCAAAGCACACCAATATGACATTAGCTTTGCACATTCTTGTTAACCCTAATGCCTATAGGGTTACATTGTAAGAAAGCTAATGTGATTTTGTGAAAATACTTGCTGAAATCAGGGTGAAATTCCTGTGTGTGTGTGTATGTGTGTGTGTGTGTGTGTGTGTGTGTGTGTGTGATCACTCTTCCAAGTCTGTGGGTTCTACATCAATGGATTCAACCACTGCCAGATCCAAGATATTCCTTATAAAAGCATCATTATTAAACATATAATGATGCTTTTTTATGACCTTGATATTAGTCTCATTATGACAACCCTTTCTGTGGCATTTACACTGTACACAATATAATGCAATACAAGTAATATAGAGGTGATTCAAATTATAAGAAAAATATGTGTTGCATGCAAATGCTATGCTGTTATATGTAAGTATGTAGTTTAAATAGGAATGACCCCATAAACACATCTGTTTGAATCCTTGGCACTATTAGGAAATATCAGCTTGTTTGCAGTAGGTGTGGTATTGCTTTGGGAAGCATGCCATGTGGAAGCAGGCTTTAAGGTCTCATGTGCTCAAGCTCTACCTAGCGTGGCACACATTCTTCTGCTGTCTGCAGATGAAGATGTAGAACCCTTGGCTCCTTCTCTAACACTATGCTTGTCTGTATGGTACATGGTTCCTGCCATGACAATAGTAGACTAAAGCTCTGAAACTTTAAACCAGCCCCAATTAAATGTTTTCATTTATAAGAGTTGCCCTGGTCATGGTGTCTCTTCACAGTAATAAAACCCTTATAAAGACAATAAGAATATATGAGGAACGTAAGAATTGTAGGTTTAGGTTTTGGTGGGGATGAGATGAGGTGTATAACCAATCCCCATGGATGTTGAAGATTGTTGTATTAATTTCTCATGCACATGTACATACATATATACACATACTATTTTTTAATCATTTAGAGTAGCTACGTTTTTCTAGAACTAAATGTGCATTTATGCCACTCTGTAACAGTGCTATGTGTGTTTTTTAGGAATAAACATTCTCTAATAGAACTATGACAGAGTTCTCAAAATAAGAACATACGCACTTGATATAATTCTACGATCTAATCTAATCCGTAGTCCATCTTTAAAGCTTGTCTAGCATCCCTGTGGTGCACCAACGAGCTGTCTTCTGCTCAGGACTCAGCCCAGGCACTGACTGCATTGGGGAGTCACATCTCATTGGTCTCCTACAATCAGGACAACTTTTTTCCTTTTTTTTTCAGATTGGAAAATTTCAGAGCGTTTGTTTTGTAGATGTTGATCAAGTCAGTTCCTGATTAAGAGTTAGTATGAATATTGGGATGGACTGCTGTTTTACTCAACTAGATTTAGATTACACATTGGATGAAATGTCATGGTGATGCACCCCATTTGTATTGCATATTATGAGGAGGCCTGTGCCAATATCCCATGCTCATGATACTCATGCAAAGCATTCAGGTGAGGCAGAACCTTTCAGATTTTCACATTGGAAACTCTCTAATTTTATCTGTGAAATTAAGAGGTAACCTGTGGGGAGACACAGGAAACCATGTGGGAAGAAAGTGGGCAGGTCGTGAAAGCATCTTGTCATTTTTTTCTATAAATCACACCACTTTCAAGATTTTATTACTGTTATAATAAGTATAATTTTCAAGACATTTTAGGAATCATTTGAGTTGCTTTGGGCTTTTTGGTTGTTTGTTACCACTTCTCTGAAGTACAATTAACATACAAAAAGTTTTGCATATTTAATGCACATAACATCATGAAGCATTAGATTAGTACAGAACCCTCTGTCTATCACCACAGTCAATGCTACAAATTAACACTTCAACTCCAAGAGCTTTCTTCTGCCCGTTTATTTTTAGTTTTTGAAATTTATGCCACTAAAGGTTTTTTGTGTTAAGAGCACTTAACATACCTTCAGAGCAAATTTGTATGTATATCATACAATGGTATTAACTATGCAGTCAACGTCAAACAATAGATTTGCAGGATTAATTCCATTTATTTTTCCCTGACTCAACAAGAATCATTATTTACTTCATTCAATGTGTTTTTTGCACTACTGTCATTAGTTTCTATTCTGTTTAACCTAACTAGCCAGTAGGAACTCCTTCAAGCCAACCTGCAAATCTTTTTTATGTCTCTTTAATCTTTGAGCATTTCTTTACTAACCAGTATACTAAGAGGCCTGCGAGCCCTTTTAGCAGACCTATCACATGCTTTAAAGAACTGCACCACACACAAGAACTGCACCAGAGGCCAGTTTCTCCTTCTGCATGCTCCTGTCCTGGATGACTGGGGAAGATGAGGGAATGGGATAACTGTACCAACCCCCTGAGAAATAGGGCCACAGGCCATAAAATCCCATTAATCCATGAATTTGCCCCAAGATCAGGCCATAAAAACCCTGTCAATGCCAGGCCACTCTGGAAACTCCCCCCCCCCCCAACTCCACAAGAACCTGCATATAAAACCTGTCTGCTGCCAGTTCTCTGTGGCTTCTTTCCCAAGCAGAGGGCGCCTCCTGTGTTTCTCCCAATAAATTTGTGTGACGTTTGTTGTGCGGGGTGACTTTGTGGTATTCCTTGACTCCCAGGTGCCAGGATACCTTTCTCCTCAGAACTGTAACACTCACACTGTCCTATTCTGTAGCAGGAAATCTAGTAGAATCATTATGTTTAGGGTAAACATTAGAATGAATAGTTCTTTTCTGGAAGTACTTTGACCTTAAAGAAACCAGGGTAGAAAACCGTGATTGTTTTCTCTTACCTATATAGAGTTGCTTTTCTGAGTGAGCTTTACCAACTTTCCATGACTTTGGTCACAAGACCTGTCCTGGCACACCTGATTCCATGATTGAATACTGCAAACAGTGTGCAGTAAGGACTGCCATTGCAGGGGCCTGACATTTTCCTTCAGGAAGCGTATAGATCAGATTAGGGGCTTTGGTATAAGGAATTTGTACACCCCCAAATAACTTTTGTGTAACAATTGATAAATATACTTTTGCTCAGCTGTTTAAGATTCAGTCTAGAGAGGCTGGATCTCCTTGTTGCTGTATTTGAATGAGCCTCTTTCTTCAATTGTCCCTGGTAACTCAAAACACTGACGAAATTCCCAATTTAACAAGAAAGAGAAAACCCATTCAGGCACTCAATCCCTGACACAGCTCTCTACCATGACTATATTGATATTGAAGTTATTGGGTGTTTTTAAATCTATACTGAAAAGACAAGTCTCTTGTGTGTGTGTGTGTGTGTGTGTGTGTGTGTGTGTGTGTGTGTGTGATAAAGAATTGACTGCAGACCTGTAGAGGTGGCTTAGCTGTAAGAGCTGGATGCTCTTCCAGAGGACCCAGGTTTGACTCCCAGCACCTACATGGCAACTTATAACTGTTTTTAACTCCAGTTCCAGGGAATCTGTTGCCCTCCTCTGCTCTCCATGTTTATAGGTAAGTGGTATAGATTTACACATACATTTAATTAAAAACGGTAAGAGTATATCTTTTTTTAAAAAAGAATTATTATTTTCAAGTTCATTACCAAACCCATGGCTGCCCTGCCCTGTTGATGTAAGCCTTTTGGAAGAAGCTGAATCAAATACACCCTTTGATCGGATGTTTGCGGCCCTTCTTGGAAGTTGGTTAAACTTCCCAATTTGTTCTGTCTGACCACTACCAGAGCAACTATCAATGGATGCATCATGGATGACACATCTACTGTATGAGATACATATCTACCACCTTAATGGATGATAGACAACATCTACTGCCACCTATACATTAATCTCAGTCAGTCTATTTATTTGGAGGAAATGTGTCATGTATATGACTGACCTGAAGTGGATAAATCATTGCAGCCATGTGTATACCATTGGAAACACTCCAATGAAGTTCTCCTCTGACTCAATGGCTAAGGTTTGTATTCACATGTAGTTGCCCTGCACGTTGGTAAATACCTGTTTCTATCTGCATCTACCAAAGGGACATCTTCATGCCTGTAATTGCCTTGGCTCTCTGCTACATGTTGTACCAGGCATAACTTCATATATCATTTAGAATTCCTACACTTCTCTCTTTCTACTACGGGGGTTAGATCTAACAATTTGTAGGGTGAAGGACATGCCCAAAACATTGGAATTCTGGGCTGGTTTAGATTACAGGTTCCTTTGCTTTCGTTGCTAGAGAGCCCATTGTGGAACACCTAATTTTTCTTTCCTCTCATGTCAACACAAGTGGAAAACCTGTCAGAGATTAAGCCAGTCAATCTCACCTTGAAGAAAAAAATAATTTTTTTCAAGGAATGTTTAATTTTGGGGGTGTGAAAGAGGGAGAAGATTAGCCTGTTCTCAAGTAGCATAGGGGGCAGATTCTATGCCCTGGGAAAGTCTCTGGAAGCTGAAGCTACAGAGAGGGGAGGAGGGAGAGAGACAGAGAAAGAGAGAGAGAAAGAGAGGGGGTGGGGAGAAGAGCAGCCAGTGAAATGGGGTGGGGGAAATTAGAAAAACCCTCCAGATTGAGAGCCAAGTCATTGTGGCTTAATGCATCCTGCATCTTATTTTCTTTGATTTTTTTTCCAGAAAAAAAAAGAAGAAGCTGGCAAGACAATAGAAGAACTGCAAACAATGTCGCCTGCCTTTGCCAAGATATAAATACTGAAGAAAAGTCTGAAAGGACCATGTACAGTATCAAATTATCTGCAAAGTAATGACTTAGATTCTCCATTCCCTGGCTGGGTGACTCAACCGACTGGAAACTGAAGCAGTCAGCTCTAGTTACCCCACAGTAAGGATGAAAGGCATGGGGCTGGGAAGAGCTTATCTGATCAGACCAGTTCACATGTCATCAGAACACGTGTGACACAAGGTGCGGGCTAACTGTTTCCTTGTGTTCTTTAGGATGGATTTAGAAAAAAATCATAGTGGCTTAGGACATTTCACCTGGGCTACAGGTGTTGTGAGACTACCTAGTGTGCACCACACACAGACTGTAACTGTACTTGACAGAAAGAGGCATCCTTACCTGCCCTCGACAGCTCCCCATATAGTCTTTATTCCTTTATCGAAGCTAGGATTCTACGACACAATCCACTCACTAGCTTTGGTTTTAAAGGTTTATTCGCTTCACCCCTATGCGAAAAAACCCGTGTTGCCAGGCACAACACGCAAGGCAGCTACTTGGTAATTACAGATTTTTAGTAAATAAAGGATGAATGTAAAGGTAGTGTCCTTCTAAGGTTGAGAATACTGGGCTTGACTATGCCACCCATTCTCATGGTTTTCTTCAAAATCATAAGCAACATTTTGATACCAGAAAAGTATCAAAGAGAAAAATCCCCTGTTTGATAAGGGTAAAGCAAACCAGACGCGCTGTTGTTTGACCCCAAGTGCGAGCAGAACGGAAACTTTGGCAGGAACGCTGCCCACCTCCTTTGTAGGCTCAGCAGCAGAACGGTGATAAGCGTGGGAAGGCATTTGCTTTTGTTTATTGTCCTCATGGCGCAGCTTGAACCAATCCAACTCAAGCGTTCCTACGCAGAGAGGATCACCAGCCAAGAGATACCTACTTGGTGTTCTGGGTCACTGCCCAAGTGTAGTATGTACTTTTCGTTAAACAAAACACAAGTGGGCAGGAGATTTAGTCCTCAAGTGGGACTCTGAGTGTGCAAAAAATCCAGAGAGGGAAGACACGAGTATTTAGTGATATCCCGAAGGCTGTACAGTGGAAGTGAGGTGTAGGCTGTCCTGGGGAGGCAAAGCAGAGGTAAGAAAAGTGCTGCCTACGTGCCAAGGTCCTCGGGATGACTCACACAATCCTACCAGTAGCATGGAGAGGGAAGGCTGGGCCATGGACTCCAGGAGGTCGCCTAGGCATCCAAGGAAGGGCTGTAGCCAAAGGAGAAACCTGGGCCTGAGGGAGGCAGCATCATACTAGGTGTGGCGTCCTGGTTTTCCATCTTTTCCCAAGAGTCAGGGAACAAAAGGCACCCGCCCTTGACTCTGACCTCTGGAGGAGCATCATGCTTTTCTCCATTTCCAGTTCAGTGGCGCCTCCTAGAGCTCGTCTCCAGCCTGCTGCTTGCTCATTGCTGTTTTGCATTTTCCTCTTCTATTATACCGGAGAGAGGAAGTGTCTTGTCCAAGAAGAGAGGTATTTTTGTAGGGGAACGTTCCAAAGCCCTCTACATCAGTCACTTTCCAGAAAGGAACTCTGATGGTTCCCTGTCTTCTCTGTCCGGAAAGAACTCTTTCCCCAGCCATGGCTGGACACAGAACAAAGCTCTGGATAATGCTGTCTTTTCTGTGCTCTGTCTAGTGGCAGTGCGGGGTGGCCCTGTGCAAGCGGCTTGAGATTGCATTTTTCTTCATCACCAAAAAGCTCTTTTGGCAGAGCAAAAAAAAAAAAAAAAAAAAAAAAAAAAAAAAAAAA
>JADRCD010217440.1:0-53443 GCA_019843815.1 Montemys delectorum
GATAATGGCACAGCTCTCAGGATGAAATCTCTTGTTAGTCTCCGCCTCTCAACACTGCCTACACTAGGAATGAAACAGACGTCTAACATCTGAGCTTTGAGGGGCACATTCAAACCTTAACATCTTCTTCTGGCATTGGTCACAGAACCCATCTGGCAAGGTTCCTGGAAGGATCGAGTAAGAAGCTCCATGGGGAAGAGCTGGGCCTAGAGACCACACGAGAGCTGAGAACAGTGGGTCTGTGATAGGTTGAACTTCAACCTCTGATACACAGTCGGATGTGATGGTTCAGAATCTGCAAGCTTCTGTCTCACTCCTAACCGACTCCCTACACATCTCCTACCACCGCTGCTCTTTCCGCAATTCTCACGTCTCAGGCAGCTTCATCTCTTCTCTAGCAGACCTCATTCTCCGCTTTATAGCAGAGGCTGAGGTTTTCCCACTCACCTCCCCAGTGTTTTCTCTCTTATTTGTGTTTACATGATCTTTGCCTTTCTGTCATAGTTAAAAGATTTAATTTTTTAATTTTCTTTTTTTTTTACTTTAGAACTGTACTCGTAACCTCAACTCATGCCACTTTTCCTATCCATACGTTTAGTTAAACGTCACTGAAGCATTCAGAAAAGGGCCCACTGATCACCAAAGGGGTCACAAGAGCGTTGCAAAGTCCTCCCTTCTTTAAACAGAACTTCTTATCCCACAGGCTTTCCCTTGGCCACCCCATGCCTCCTTGCCATCCTGATTAATTTCTGTGCGTGTCAATTTGTAAACCTAACCTTTTTTCTCTCATGTTCTTGAAGTCTTCGTTGCTGTCTGCTGGTTGGACGCTTCCACAAGAAATGTCTCAACCATCTGAAACTCAGGGTTGGTTGCCACCCACGTTGTTTTTCATCACATTGACTCTTTCTCTGATTTTTCTGGGATGGCCCCAGGAAAGGCCAGGGTCAAAGCCTGAGAGCCGTCTCAACCCTTTCTGGCTCTCTTGTTCTTTGACAGCAAATGTCTGTTTCTTTTCCTTTCCCTCTGGTATTTTATCCCTGTTCCTCTGATAGAGACCTATTAACAGCTTCCCTTGGTCCTGGGGAGTGATAGAGCAGTGGTTCTCAACCTTCCTGATGCTGTGACCCATTAATACGGTTCCTCATGTGGTGGTGCCCCCCAACCATAAAATTATTTCATTGCTGCTTCATAACTGTAATCTTGCTACTCTTATGAAATGTAATGTAAATATCTGATATATGGCCCACTGTGGGGTGGAAACCCATACGTTAAGAATCTACGTGTGGAGATAGAGGAAGGTTACTGGGAATCCATTTATATAGCTATGGGGAAGTTATCATCCATGCTGGGTGAGGCTTCCTTTGGTAAAGCAATTGTTTGGGGTCACCATGCCCCAGTATGCAATGGCTTTTGTAAGCAAACAATTTACACTCGTTGATTCCCTAACACAGACAGGTGGAATCATTGTTCTGGTGCTGTCATTGGAGTTGCTATGTAGGATGCTTAGACTTTTGGTCATGTCTCCTTAGGAAAAATTAACACAACTCTAGCGCTGTAACTTTGTTATCTCCTTCCAAAATCGATCTTCAAAAATATAAACTAGGGAGATAGATCAGTTGGTCATGTGCTTGCCTTGTACATATGAGGATCTGGGCTTGCTTCCATAGAATCCACATTAAAAAGCTAAATATATTACTGCTCTTTGGTTTGTATATATTATGGTTTCCAATTTTGTGGGCTTTTTATGGGTTTTGTTTGTGTATGTATTTGTTTCACATGTTTTTTTCTTTTTCTTTTTTTATTTGCCTGTTTGTTTTTCAAGGAGAGAGACAAGGGATGGGAATATAAGAGTGGGGAGGATCTGGGAGAAGATCAAGGGAAAAGCACCTTCAGAATATATTTTATAAAAAAAATTAAAAAAAATTGTTTCATTTAAAAACATGTGGGATAGTGATATAGCCATACTGCAGAATATATAATATATACTGAGGAGAGTGAATAGAGTGAATGTACTTTATATACATGTATGTTAAAATTCAATAAAAAGGCTTTTCAAAAGCCAAGAATCTTGGTACACATTCATCATCTCAGTGTTGGAGAGACAGGGACAGGCAGATCTCTGGAACTCACTGGCCAGCTAGACTAGCCTCTCTGGTGATCTTCAGGCTAGCAGGACACTTTGTATGGAAAAAGGAGGGTGATACTGACGAGTGACATTTGAGGTTATCCTCCATAACCCTGAGCACATGTACACACACACACACACACACACACACACACATCTACATGTATGTAAACATACATCAACACCCAAACATAAATCTTATATTTTTGTTTCTGTTGCCAGGATAAACTACCCTGACTAAAGCAACTTAAAGGCGACAGGGTCTATTTTAGCCTCATAATTTCAGGTTTACATCTCATCATAGAAAGGTAGTCAAGGCAGCAGAAACTTAAAATAGCTGGTCACATCAAATGCACAGTCAAGAGCAGAAAGATAAAGATGTGTGCAGACTTACTATTCAGCTCACTTTCTCAGTACCAGAAACCCAGATCAGGCATTACCCACTGCAGGTGAAGCCTTCTCATATTAATTAAGGCAATCAAGGTAGATTTGACCACAGGACGACATGTACATTGAACCAGTTTTCCACTTCAGGTTTCCTTGTTGTGAACTTGTTATTGGCTTTCTGTTTAGCCTTTCAGACCATGAGTCCAGCTGGGTCTGTGGTTTCAATGTTCCTACTTGGTAGGTAAAACAGACACAGCCTTGCAGCTATGGGATCACCTGGTGAACTGAATCAGGCAGTATAGTTTGCGCTATAACTTTGGGGTATATGCTTAATTGGGTTTTATGGACTTTTTTAGACTCGTAAGCTCAGAATTTTCGTCAAGTTTTAAATATTCAATCATTTCAGTATTAAATCAAGAGCAGGTAAACTATCTAAACAGGCCCATATCGCACACGGAAATAGAAGTCATTGAAAACTTCCCAAACAAACAAACAAACAAACAAACAAAAAAAAGCCCAGGGCCATATGGGTTTAGTGCAGAATTCTACCAGACCTTCAGAGAAGACCTGATACCAACTTTCCTCAAACTATTGCATAAAATAGAAACAGAAGGAACACTACCTAACTCATTCTATGAAGCCACAATTACTCTGATAGCTAAACTACACAAGGAGTCAACCAAAATAGAGAACTTCGGACCAATCTCACTTATGAATATCCATGCAAAAATACTCAATAAAATTCTTGCAAACTGAATCCAACTATCATTCACCACGATCAAATAGGCTTCATCCCAGGGATGTAGAGTTGGTTTAATATATGAAAATCCATTAATGTAATCCACGATATAAACAAACTCAAAGAAAAAAAATCACATGATTATCTCCTTAGATGCAGAAAAAGCATTTGACAAAATACAACATCCCTTCATGTTAAAAGTTTTGGAGAGATCAGGAATTCAAGGCCTATACCTAAATACAATAAAAGCAATTTACTGCAAACCAACAGCCAATATAAAATTAAATGGAGACATACTTGAAGCAATTCCACTGAAATCAGGGACAAGACAAGGATGCCCACTCTCCCCATATCTATTCAATATAGTACTTGAAGTGTTAGCTAGAACAGTAAGACAACAGAAAGAAATCAGGGGGATACAAATTGGTAAAGAAGAAATAAAGGTACCACTATTTGCAGATGATATGATAGTATACATAAGCAACCCCAAAAATTCTACCAGAGAACTTCTCCAGCTGATAAACAATTTCAGCAAAGTGGCCAGATAAAAAATTAACTCAAATAAATTAGTAGCCTTCCTTTATACAAAGGATAAACAGGCTGAGAAAGAAATTAGGGAAACAACTCCCTTCAGAATAGCCACAAATAATATAAAATATCTTGAGGTAACTTCTTCGTGGATTTTTACAAAGGTTTATGAAGACAAATCTAGAGCTACCATGACCCTAGGACTAGCTAAGCATCCCGCCTCCCCTTGTGTCATGACCCCAGGACTAGCTAAGCATCCCACTCCCCTTCTTGTGTCTTTGCAGAATACTTCATCTATTTGAGCTCATGCCACCGAACTTTTAGTAAGCTGGTATCTTTTCTGTTTCTACCTGGAGTTGTTCTGCTTACTTGGGGTTTCTGGGCTTCCAAGCAAATTCTATTAACATTTTTTCTAGTTCTGTGAACAGTATTACTGACTTTTGATGGGGTTTGTGTGAACCTGTAGATTGTTTTCAGTCACATAGCCAGTCTTACAGTATTAATTCTGCCAATCAATGAGCATAAGAGTCTTTCAGTCTTCCGTCATCTTCAGATTTCTCTTTCATGAGTTAAAAGTTTTCATTGGTGAAGTCTTTCACGTCTTTAGATTTATTTTGAAATATTTGTTATACGCTATTGGGACTGGGATTCTTTTCTTAGAAAGTCAATTATTGACATCAATAAAGGTTACTGATTTTAGTATGTTGATTGTATATCCTGTCTTAGTTACTTTTCTATTACTGTATGATAATAGACACCATGACCAAAGGAACTTGTAGAAGAAAGAGTGTATTGCGGTTTTGTGTTTTTTAGAGGATTAGAGTCCACAATGGCTGAATAGAGGTGGCAGATGGCAGGAACAATAGCTGAGAGTTCACATCTTGAATCTGTTTAACATTTGACTGAAAATGTTTATCAAGGTCTAAGGATTTTCTGTGAATCTTTTAAATATTGGGGTCAGGTCATTTAAAAACAAGAGTAATTTGGCCCTTTCCCTTTTCTATTTGTAATTCCTTTTGCTTCTTTTTCTTTTCTTATTTTCTTATTGCTCTAGCTAAGAATTCAGTATTTAATAAGATTGGAGAGAATGGGTACTTTGACTTATTCCCGAGTGTTCCCTGATTCATATAATGTTGACTACAGCTTTGTTGTATAAGGTCTTTATTATGCTGAGATGTATTCATTTCTTATTCAAGACTTTTTGATAAGTGACGTTGATCTTTGTCAAAGGCCTTTTCTACATTCATTGAGATGGTGTATAATTTGTGTTCATGGGTCTATTTGTGTGCTGTATTACATTAATTGATGTGTGTGTCTACACATCCTTGCATTCCCAAAATGAAACCCACTTGATCGTAGTGCATGTATAGCCTTGTGTTTAAATGTGTTTAAATTAAAATGTGTTTTATTTACATCTACTTTTGTCAGGAAAATTGGCATATAACTTTATTTTTTTCTGTTTTATACTTACTTGGTTTTAGTCTGGACAGCCGATGGGTGGAAATATGGTGTTGAAGTTACTCAGAGTTTTGGTCTTTTTATGTCTATTAGTGTTTGTTTTATGAAATTGAGAACCCCAATGTTCATTGTATATATATATATATTTACAATTGTTATATTTCCTTGAAGACTTGCTCTCTTCAATAAATAATGCCCTCAACCTCTTATTACTAATTTTAGGTTGACATGTATTTCAGCAGCCAAGATAACCATGCCTAACTGTTTTCAACTTCTATTTGCTTGATATTTTAAAATTGGCTCTAATATTTTAACTATCATTTCCTGCCAGTCTTTGCAAGTGAGGTGTGTTTATTGACAACAGATAGTTGGATCCTCGAAAAAGAAAATCTACTCAGCCAATCTGCATCCAACCACATCCAAGATGTGTGTGTGTGTGTGTGTGTGTGTGTGTGTGTGTGTGTGTGTGTGTGCGCGTGCGTGTGTGTGCGTGCGTGTGTGTGTGTGTGTGTGTGTGTGTGTGTGTAATTCTGTGTTGATGTCAGAAGTCAATTCAAGGTATTGTTTTGAGACATGATATCTCACTGTGACCTGAGCCTTATAAGTTATAGTAGGCTGGCTAGCCACCCAGTCCCAGAGATTCACCTGCTCTACCTCACCAACACAGGCATTCTGAGCATGTGATAGCATACTTGGCTTTCTTAGTGGGTGCTAGGTATCAGACTCAGGTCTTCATGCTTATGTAGTAAGCACTTTACCAATAGTTACCATCTCAGGCACATTTAAGGTTATTATTGAGCAACATTTGTTGATTTCTCCTATTCTTGGTTAGATTAATGTTTGTTCCTTTCTTTTCTTTTCTTTTCTTTTCTTTCTCAAGACAGGGTTTCTCTGTGTAGTCCTGGCTGTCCTGGAACTCACTCTGTAGACCAGGCTGACCTCAAACTCAGAAATCTACCTGCCTCCGCCTCCCAAGTGCTGGGATTAAAGGCATGTGCCACCACCACCCGGCTGTTTGTTCCTTTCTTTATCCTGTATTCATGTTAGGTGTTTGCTGTGTTGAACATGATGGATCCATTCCTAATTCTCCTTTGTCAATTTAGTACTCTCATGAGATTTAGTCTTTCCTGTCCTCTTATGATTTAGACTTTGGTCTCCCTTTAAAATTCCTACACATCTTTTTTTCAGTGCTGAATTGATGGTCATGAATTGCTTTAGTTTGTGCACGTCTCAAAATGGTTCTCTCTTGATTTTAAAAGTTAATTTTTTTAGAGATAGCAACATTAATTGGTGAGCTATTTGCTTTCAGAGCTTGAGATATATCATTCTGGCTTTTAATATTTCTGCTGAGAGGCCTTGTTTTGTTTTGATATGGTTGATTTTGTGAGTTGGCATTTTTCTTTTTTCTTTTTTTTTTTCTTTTTTGGTTTTTCAAAACAGGGTTTCTCTGGCTGTCCTAGAACTCACTCTGTAGACCAGCCTGGCCTTGAACTCAGAAATCCACCTGCCTCTGCCTCCCAAGTGCTGGAATTAAGGCATTTTTCTACTACAGCATTTAATATTGTTTTTATTTATTAAAAAATAATGTCATGGAGAGATTCTTCTGTTTATAAGTGATTGGGTTCTAAATGCCTCTTGTGTTTGCATATATATTTCCTTCCCCCAGATTGAAGGACTTCTTTTTCTTTTTTTATGTCGCTATTTTTATTTTATTTTATTTTTATTGGATATTTCCTTTATTTACATTTCAAATGTTATCCACTTACCTGTTTTCCCTCCCTCCCAGAAACACCCTATCACATCTCCTCTCCTTCTATGTCTATGAGAGTGTTCCTCCACCCACTCACCCACTCCCACCTTCCTGCCCTTGATTCCCCTACACTGGGGCATCTATTGAGCTTTCATAAGACCAAGGACCTCTCCTTCCATTGGTGCATGACGAGGCCATCTTCTGCTACATATGCAGCTGGAGCCATGCGTACTCCTTTGTTGATGGCTTAGAGTTCTGGGGTGGGGTCTGGTTGGTTGATACTGTTGTTCTTCCCAGGGGGTTGCAAACCCCTTCAACTCCTTCAGTCGAAGGACTTTCCTATGTTTTCATTAAGTAGATTTTCTTTGTTGTCAGTTCTTAGAGTAGGTGCTACTTCTACCTAATGGACTCTTGTGCATGCCCGTTGGTGACATCCCAGTTGGTTTTATCTATTGATGATGCTTTCCACTGGCATTTTCACTTAACTCATTTTCTTCATTCTCAACAGTTTTATAGTTTTTAAAAATTTTACCACCTTTTCTTTGCTAGTTTCCTAGTCCATGGTGCTGACTTCCATATCCTCATTTCCAATCATCTCCTATATGTTGATGACTTTCTTCTCTGGGTCGGGAATCGATCCTTTGTTCACCTGCTTGTTACTATCTTCTTTGACGTCATTGATAGCTTTTAGAAGTAAACTTATGACTTCTTCACCTGATATTTTACCTGTGTTAGTATCCCTGGATATCTGGGAAACACTGAAAAAAATGAAGTGAGTTATTCTAAGTTCAGTGTGTGTTTCTGAAAATGATGTTATAAAATGAAATCACAAGCCTCTCAGTACGTTTCCTACATGAGCAGTGTTTCATGACTTTACAAAGTTACGGAAATTCTTATTTTAAGTTAGAGTATGGAATTTATTATTATTATTATTACTATTACTACTACTACTACTATTATTATTATTATTATTATTATTATTATTATTATTATTATTATAGTGCTGAAGATCTAACCTGCTAGTAAGTGCTCTACACTCCCAACCCAGCACAACTAATTAGTTAATCAAAAATGAAAAGTCCCTGAACAATGTCAATTTCTACTTATGCTACTCTTAGTTTCTTTTCTTAGTTATGTCTTGGTTTCTTTTCCTGTCACTGTGGTAAAGGCACTCTGACAAAAGCAGCTGAAAGTAGATTGGTTTTATTTTATTGGTGGGGCAGTCGATGCAATTAGACACTTAGGTCACGTCGTCTGCACCGTCTGCACAGAGGAAGAGAGCAATGAGTGCATGCACGTGACCAAATTGCTCACCTCCTCTCCACATTTACTCAGCAAAGGATGCCAGTCAGGAAGAGATGCTGCCAACAATAGGCTGGACTGGCCACATCTGTTAACTTAGTAATCAAGAAATCCTGCTCCCCTTACGCCAGGGCATGTCCTGAGCCCATCTCCCAGATGTTTTTCAGTTTTATTAATGATCAACACTAACCATCACAATTATACAGAAGCATAATTGCTATTTTACATATGCACAAATATAAAGTTCTATTTCATACATTAAAACCCTTTTACGAAAACCATTTTAAAATGAAATAAAACTGTCCCATTAGAGTATGTGAATAGCAAATTTTTCTAAAGGATTCTTTAAAGGTTTTAAAACCAAATGTGAAGGCTAACATTAAGCCTGATAAAGGTTTAATAAAGTTGGAAGCAAGTGGTCCCTGTAACCCTGAATAAATACACTCTTCCTCCTACGCCTCCCTTTCCTCCCACAAGGTTGCTTTTTTCTCTTCTGCCACTCACACACACATACTTTGCTTAGGAAGCAACAAAAACCAGTGGTTCCCAAACCTGGCTGGTGATTAGAATCACCCAGGGACCTTTAAAAACTACCAAGGCCTGGGTCTCACCCCCAGAGATTCCAATTAAATTAGATTTAGAGCCACTATATTAAGCAATTCAACTCACCAGGCTAGAATTTTACACAAAACATTCAATTATGCAAAGTACATCTCTCTATAATACATCTGCTCCTCTCCTCTATCTCTCATCTTCCTTTTGGAGTCTATAATTTGGGCAGACTTTTCACAGGCTTCACCTTTGCTCCAATTCCCATGAACTAATTGTGTAAACTTGAAGGAGTTACTTAATTTTGGTATTGCAATTTTCATCTGTGAAGCAAATAATAATCCCACCATATTTTGCAGAGCTGTTGTGAATATCAAATTAAATTTTACATGTGAGTAAAACACAAAGCAATTTACCAACACTAACTATTATGAGTCTTCCTGCTCAAGATCATCATATGGTGTTTGGATTACATCCACATGTGTTTTTATGTATTAAGATTGCAGCAATTTCCTGTTTTTCTTTCTCTTTTTAATGCGTGCTTATGTAACTGAACTCTCAGCTCAATGAAGACAAATTGGGGGCAAGAGGCAAAATTTACATTTCTTCAATATAACTTACTTTTCTCGTATCTGAAGCCATTGTAAAAGATTAAGAAAACAGAAATACAATCTTCAATTTTAAAGTTCTCTTCTAGTACAGGATATTAATTAAGAGATTTTGGTCTCTCACATGTAAACAATATATGACCTGTAGAATACATACCCAGGAGAATGTTTATTTAAAATTTTATCATATATGTACAAATATATATACATATATCACCACACCTGTGTTTGGTGCCCATAGAAGTCAAAAGAGGGCTTCAGATCCCCTGGAACTGAAGTTACAGATGGCTATGAACCACTGTCTGGGTACCTGGAATTGAACCAGAGTCCTCTGCAAGAACAACAAGTTATCTTAGCCACTGAGCCATCTCTCCAGCCCAGAACATTTTGACATAGTGCTCTTTGATCTTTGCCACCAGCACTCTCACTTTGATAGTTCAGCCTACTGAGTCTTGTTTCAGTGTTTGAGGAGAGGGAAGTGTCAGGATCTAATGTGGAAGGACCCAAATCTTCTTTATTCTAATTAATTTTTATCTTAATTTAAAATAGCTATACACATTTATGGGCTGATGTAATAAGGGCCCAGTACATATTGGATATGTTTATCAGTTGAGAATAATTGGTGTATCTATCACATTAGACACATCATTTCTTTGTTTGGGGAATGTTCAAAGTTCTATCTGCTAGTGATTTTGATATAATCATTTAATTGCTACCAATCATAATGGCGGTCATCATGCTGTATGTTAGAAATTATTCTTCATAGTTAATGTTAGAAGTTATTGTTCCTACTTAACTAGACTTTCTACACTTTAAGTACGCTCTGTCAACCACCATTCCCTCACATCTGTTTTCTAGTTCTTGGCAATCAATGTTTTGGCTTCCACACAGAAGTGAGGACAGGCCTGTTCTTTATCTGGCTTATTTCAATTAACATAATGTTCTCCGGTTCCACACATGTCACCATACACAACAGGATTTAATTATTTTTAACTTCTTTCTTCTGTGTAAATATGTCCAGGTTCCTAGAGTCATCTGTTGAAGAGGCTTTAAATTTTTTTCAATACATTATCCTACTATGGATGTTGTTGAAAATAGGTTGTCTATAGAGATGAAGTCATCTTCTGATTCTCTATAGTGTTCCACTGATTTGCATGTCTGCTTTTTACACCATGCCATGGTGTTTTTGTTCCTACTACTTTATAGCATGTTTTGAAGTTAAGTTTTGTAATGTCTCCAAATTTCTTATTTTTTCTCACTATTTATGTGGCATTTAGAATCATTTGTGTTCCATACCAGTGTCAGTGGTATTTTTTTTCACTTTTTGTAAAGAATGGAAGTGGTAATTTTGACAGTAAAAACATACCAACACTGCAAGAATGTTAATATTAGTAAAGCACCATCTTCCAGTGATGATATTTGGATGACATAAAATATGTCAACATCTTTGAACAAAGTGTGTGTGTGTGTGTGTGTGTGTGTGTGTGTATGTGTGTGAGTGTGTGTGTGAGTGTGTGAGTGTGTGTGTGTATGTGTGTGTGCATGTGTGTGTCCTCTTTATTTTTATTTTTTTATTTTTATTGATTTAAGTTTTATTGCATTATGATGAGAAAGATACATGATTTCAATTTATCTGAATTTGTTAACAATCAAAGCATATTTTAAGTAAATAAAATTAAATCACATTCTTGCTTCCCTTTTGTACTCCAACTCCTCCCAGAGACCCCCTTCAATACCTACAATACCTTTTTTTGTCATTCCTTAACATTTATAAAATATTATAACAATGAAAATGAGTATTATAAAAGTTGTTTGATATAAAACAACAATCAATTTAACAGTCTTATGTAGATGCTTGTCTACAGCAATACTGAAAATACATTCATTTTTCTCAATATAAATTTTAAATAATTCCAAACATATTAACTGTATGTTTTAAAATAATACATCACTACTAGTATTTTCTTAAATGAAGATATATGTAAAGTCTTTTTGTTTGTTTGTTTTTATTTAGTAGAGCTTAAAATCTTGGCTTTTACTGTGGTACAAGCCCAAAATAAGAACAATTTTTAGACATTGGATTTCATTGTCATAAGGCTGTACTTCAATGACTCTCACATCACCAAAAAATTTTACCTCCATCTTAGCTAAGCTGAGAGTTGACAGTTCTGCTATGCCAAGGAATGAATTGTAGGTACGATTTTTGGACACAGACTTCCTGCTATGGTCAAAGCTATTCAACTTGAGTGAGTGACTTTATTCTCAGGCCACAGAGAACAAGTTACATTCATTTAAGAAATGGTATGTGTATTAAGATGGTCTATCCATAAAGTCATTCACCAACTGTTTCAATGAACAATGGTTCTGCTTAGAGGATGGCACAGACATTAGGTGTGGGTAAGAATCTGGTTCATTGGCTGTGATGATTTTGAAAAGCATTCATCTCAGAGAAAGAGTAACTTATAAAGTCCTCTTCTTCAAACTTGATACAATAGTTACAAACATCAAGCAAAGCATTCAGTCTCTCTTTGTTGTTCTCTTACAAGCACCTCCCAAGTTAATTGTCTTACATTTCTTTTGGCTATATAAATACATATGGCTGTATAAATAAATATGTAAGCTGTTCTGAAAAACATAGTATAGCGTAAAAACATAAAATAAACAATACTATTAATAGAGAGGCTGAGATAGGAGAAGCAAGAATTCAAGACCATTATGTGGTACACAGCAAGACATTGTCATGTACGAACAAGCAGAAAGTGCATATGGATTGTACAATATTGGACCTATTTCCCCAATTATCAGATTAGAGAGACCATTGGATGGCAGTCAACAAATTTCTAATTCCTCATATTTTTGTATTTCTATCGATTAGGATATGTTGGTAATATTAATTTTCATATTAAGATATTAAGAAAAAGTAATTGTTACTTCCTGTTTTTGTTTTAAGAGGTGGAATTAGGTTTGTGTGGATTTGTTGAAAGATTACTGTATTAGTCAGGGTTGTCTAAAGTCACAGAACTTATGGTAGTCTCTATGTAGTAAAGGAATTCATTGATGTCTTACAGTCTGTAGTCCAACTCCCAACAATGGTTGGCAGCAGCTGTGAATGGAAGTCCAAGGATCTAGCAGTTGCTCAGTCCCACAAGGCAAGCAGGTGAAGCAGAGCAAGTCTTCCTTCTTCTAATGTCCTTATATAGGTCTCCAGCAAAAAGTTTAGCCCAGATTAAAGGTGTGTGTCACCACACCTTCAATCCCAGATGACCTTGAACTCGTAGATCTTCCTATCTTAATCTTCTGGGATTCATAACCACTATGCTACCACACCTTTAATCCCAGATGACCTTGAACTCATAGATCTTCCTATCTTAATCTTCTGGGATTTATAGCCACTATGCCTCAAGATCTCCATGCCAAGATTCAGGTCGGAAACTTGTATCTCTCAGCCTCCAGATTAGGGCCACAGGTGAGCTTTCTAATTCTAGATTGTAGTTTATTTCAGATATAGTCAAGTTGACAACCAGGAATAGCCACTACAGCCCACTTCTTGTCAACTTGACACAAATAAGATCTCATATCCACATGAAACAATAACAAAATCATGAATACGCCTAACATGATATAACTATTCCTCTTACAATTGCAAATGCATTTGTAAATTTACAATGGGGCAATGTCCCTTGGGAACATTCTTTTAGTGTCTCAACTTAAATACCAATTGATGTTAAAGAAATTGGAAGAAAGAAAAATGTATTTTTAACAAAATAAGACAGAAGCATTCATATTATTTTATAATCCTCATTTTTGCAACTGACTACATGGCTTTAGCTGGTATTTATAACTACTTCCCTCTACTATCCATTCTGTATTTCCTTCAGCTAGCACCTCAGCAGGTCTTGGCTCTTTTCCTGGAGGATTGACCCATACCTTCATTCCTGATGAGTCTGCATCCTTTGTCATCCTGCTTGGATTAGGCTGTTGTAATTTCCCATTGACTTTAATCACAGGACATGGAAGTACTAAGAGACACCCTAAGGGGTCTCCTGCACTCCAGACATAATCCTGCTTACCTCCATTGTGAAGAGGCAATCCGATTTCTCCATGGTAATCTGGGTCTATCACTCCTAGGAATAACACTGTTATTCCTTTCTTAGCCTGTTGGTTTAAGGGCATTAGAAGCCCAAAATGACCAGGGGGAAGTCTGAGCTTCCAGTTCAATGGAATGTTTGTTGTAGCTCCTCATAGGAGAACTCCCCCTCTGGAACCAAAACTTCTATGCCAGTAGAACCTAGAGTTGTGGGGATAGGAAGAAAATTTTTCCTAGAGGGTCACTAGGCATGGTAGTGAGTGGAACTATTTATTCCCTTTCCTACCCCTTGATTCCTGGACCCATGGATCCTGGCTATGGGGGAAACTGTACCATATATTGGATACTGATTCAAAGCATATACTGCCTTCTGAGGTACTTTGCCCTAGTCCTCCATGCTGTTGCCACCTAATTGGTGCTGTAGCTGTGTCTTCAAAAGGCCATTCCATCTTTCTATCAGACCAGCAGCTTCAGGATGATGGGGAACATGAACAAAGTGGTCATGGTGGCCGAGATGGAGGTTATGCTTGGGCTCAACAACTCGGACTTCCACTCACCAAGGCTGACCTGGCTACAGCTGCTGCTGAATGCCAGATCTACCAACAATAGAAACGCTGACAACTACTTTCTTGCTTCTTCTAGGGTGTAGTTTTGTTCCTTGTGTTGGTGTTTTCCATCTATTATCCTTTGTAGGGCTGGATTTGTGGAAAGTTATAGTGTAAATTCAGTTTTATCATGGAATATCTTGTTTTCTCCAGCTATGGTAATTGAGAGATTTACTGGGTATAGTAGCCTGGGCTGGCATTTCTGTTCTCTTAGGGTCTGTATGACATCTGCCCAGGATCTTCTAGCTTTCATAGTCTCTGGTGAAAAGTCTGGTGTAATTCTGATAGGCTTGCCTTTAAATGTTACTTGACCTTTTTCCTTTACTGCTTTTAAAATTCTTTCTTTGTTTAGTGCATTTGGTGTTTTGATTATTATGTGACAGGAGGAATTTCTTTTCTGGTCCAGTCTATTTGGAGTTCTGTAGGCTTCTTGTATGTTCATGGGCATCTCTTTCTTTAAGTTAGGGAAGTTTTCTTCTATAACTTTGTTGAAGATATTTACTGGCCCATTATCTTGAGAGTTTTCACCCTCTTCTATAGCTATTATCCTTAGGTTTGGTCTTCTCATTGCATCCTGGATTTCCTGGATGTTAGGGGTTAGGAGCTTTTTGCTTTTTGCAGTTTCTTTGACTATTGTGTCAATGTTTCTATGGTGTCTTCTGCCCCTGAGATTCTCTCTTCTATCTCTTGTATTCTGTTGGTGATGCTTGCATCTATGACTCCTCATTTCTTTCCTAGGTTTTCTATCTCCAGGGTTGTCTCTCTTTCTGATTTCTTTATTGTTTCTATTTCCATTTTTAGATTCTGGATGGTTTTGTTCATTTCCTTCACCTGTTTGATTGTGTTTTCCTGTAGTTCTTTAAGGGATTTTTGTGTTTTCTCTCTAAGGGCTTCCAGCTGTTTACCTGTGTTCTCTTGTATTTCTTTGAGGGAGTTATTTATGTTTTTCTTAAAGTCCTGTATCATCATCATGAGAAGTGATTTTCGATCTGAATCTTGCTTTTCAGTGTGATAGTGTGTCCAGGACTTGCTGTGGTGGGAAATTGGGTTCTGATGATGCCAAGTAACCTTGATTTGTGTTGTTTATTTTCTTATGCTTGTGCGCCCCCCCCCCCCCAATCTGGTTATCTCTAGTGCTACTTGCCCTTGCTAAATCTGACTGGAACCTATCCTTCCTGTAATCCTGGTTGTGTCAGAACTCCTCAGAGTCAAGCTGTCTCTGTGATCCTGTGATCCTGGACTTGTTAGAGTGTCTGGGAGTGAAGCTTCCTCTGGGTGTTGTGGGACTGGCTGCAGAGTTTGCGTTCAAGGTCTGCTCATGGCACTGTCCCAGACAGACTGGAAGGAACCAGTGCCACTGGACTGGTGTAGTTCCTGTGTGCCTGGGTCCTTCTGGTCCCAGTTACTCCCAGCGGTGGGACAAATGTTGTGTTCTCCTCACCTGTGATCCTGGGTTTGTTGGAGTGCCTGGGAGTGGAGCTTCCTCTGGGTGTTGTTGGACTGGCTGTGGAGTTTGCGCCCAAGGTCTGTCATGTGTCCTCTTTAAATTCTTTCATTATTCTGCATTTTCATTGTAGAATTCATTTATTTCCTTGGTTAGTTTATTAATAGAAAACCTTATAGCCATTGACAATAGGATTGTCTTCTTAATCTCTCAGTGATTTTGTTCTTTAGTAGAACAGGGTTTCATCTGGGCATGTGGGTATGCGTTTGTGTGTGTGTCTGTGTCTTTGTGTTTGTTGATTCTGTATCCTGCAATCTTACTAAATCCATCTATCAAGTATAGTAATTTATAGTGAAGTCTTTATGTTTTTCTATATATAAATTCACATTGTGTATAAAAAGATTATTTGAAAACCTATTTTTCTTGTTTGAGGTGTCTTTTATTTCTTCAGCCTGCATTATTGTTAAGTCTGAAGGATCACAGGAAGGACAGGTTCCAGTCAGATTTAGCAAGGGCAAGTAGCACTAGAGATGACCAGATGGCAGGGGGTGGGGGGGGGGAGGTGGCGCAAGCATAAGAAAATAAACAACACAAACCAAGGTTACTTAGCATCATCAGAACCCAATTTCCCACCACAGCAAGTCCTGGACACACTATCACACTGAAAAGCAAGATTCAGATCGAAAATCACTTCTCATGATGATGATACAGGACTTTAAGAAACACAATAATATATTGAATAAGAATGGTAAAAGTGAACATTTTTCTCTTGTTCCTACTCTAAGAGCAAATGCCAGCTTCTCACCACTAGACATCATATAATTTATTTGTTTGTCATATGTAGCTATTACTACGTCAAGGTACATCCTTTGATAGCTAATTTTCTAGTGATTTTCATGGTGGAATGTTGAATTTAATCATTTTTATTTATTGAAGTATTGTTTTACCCCTAACTCTGGTGACAGACTTTATTATAGTTATCAATCTGTGTCCCTGGCTTAAGTCCCACTTGATCATGACCTGGAGTCTTTTTTAATGCCATTTAATTTTTATTTGCTTCCATTTCATTGAGAATTTTTACATCTTGGTTCCTCAGGGATACTGGTCTACATATCCTTTTATTGTGCCCTTGTATAGTTGTAGAATCGGTGTGACCTGGCTTTACAGAAAGAGACTGGAAAATTTCCTTCCCTTTAAATTACAGTGTTGATCAGACTTTCAGATGCATGTGTCCAAACACCCAAGCAAAGCAACTTAAAGGAAATGGTTAGTCTATCATGGCTGGGAAAGTGTGGTGGAGTGAAACAGTACACTTCTTGGTGGTCAGTAGACATAAAATAGGGGAATATAAAAAAGGATCGAGGCATGATACATGTCCCTGTGATGGTTATTCCTAGTTGGCAACTTAGCTACATCTGGAATGAACTCCAATGCAGAAATGGGAGAGACAACTGTGATCCATATACTGAGGCTCGAAGACACAGGCTCCTGGTTTGTTCCTGATGTGGGATGACACATGTTCTTGAATCAGATCTTGAGGCATAGTAGCCATGAAAAGCTTAGGCCCAGGTATGCCTTTAATCCCAGAAGTCTGAGGTAAGCAGATCTCTGAGTTGAAGGCCATCCTGGGACAGAGCAAGTTCCAAATATAGGCATGGTGGTATACACCTTTAGTCTGGGCTACACCTTCCTCTGGAGGCCTACATAAGGACAGTGGAAGAAGGAAGACTCACTCTTCTTTGCCTGCTTGCACTTACTTGCCAGCACATCTGTTGGAACCTATTTCTTCAGGATTGCAGCTTATACAGAAGACCAGCTGAAACAATTAGCCTTGTAGGACTGAGCAACTACCGCAGTCTTAGACTTTCCATTCACAGCTGCCCATTGTTGGGTTAGTTGGAAATCATTACGATAAATTCCCTTAGTTATATATAGACATTCTATGAGTTCTGTGAGTCTAGAGAACCCTAACTAATACATCCCAATGTATCCTACTTCCTCCAAAGGCTCTACCTCTCAATGATGTCATCATGTAATGATGACTCACCCTCATGTAATGACTTACCCTCATGTAATGATGACTCATCATCATGTAACGATGACTCCATCAATGGATTACTCTACTGAGTAGGTCGGCGCCCTTAGGATCTAGTTGACTCTAGAAATACTCCACAGATACTCCAGCACTCTGGGACAGTTTTAAGTGAACCAGCATGAGTTATTTTTTAAACAATGTCTGGTAAAGTTCAGCTTTGAAGCCACCCACCTCTATGCCTTTCTCTGCTGGAGACTTTTTGTTACTAGCTCTATATCATTGTTAGTAGGCAGTTTAGCTTTTCTACATTCTCATGGTCCTGTAGGTCAGATGTATCCATAAATGGGTTCATTACACCCAAGTTTTCCAACATAGGAGATGGCGTGCAGTTTCTCCTGGGGTAGAATTGAGGTAGAAAAGACTAGACACTGCTTTATTAATTTGCTTAAAGCACTGCTTGCACAGACTATATACCAAGTGGGATTTCACTTCCTTCCTGAAACAGAATAACCTGGAGAAACAGCCGAGACACTGGGCTGTTACCCTGATCAACCTGCTGACTGCCACATACACTTCTGTAAAATCTTGCTTGCTTGCCCACCATAACTTGTAGTTTTAAAATATAAAATGAGAATACAGACTGAAACTAGGATCAAGGCCTTTCAGGGGCTAGCTGGCTTTGGCCCACCAATGACATCTCCTCTCTTCCACTCTCATTGCTGCCCAGGAAGTTTCCTGCATGGCTCCTAACAGTTCATTAATGATCTTTTTCTTCTATGACATCAATGGGCTGTGTGCTTTTTTATCTCTCATTTTGTTTATTTAGGTCTTCTCTCTTTTTATCTGTGTTAATCTAAAAATATGTATTAGCTCTGAGTGTATCTGGTTACAGATGCAGGGCAACTAACACTCTCTATGGGTTGTGTGAGGATGATGTCACTCAGGAGCCCACCTGGTATGCGAGTTAGGGCTTGTTTGATGTCTGGCTTAGGTGTTAGTCAGTATCTGAGAATTGCCTGGGGCTCAGGCTACAGTAGTAAACCAAGGTGAAACACATTACATTGTCTGCATAAAGCATAGCTGACTTTTTAGGGTTTCTTGGGTAAGAGAGACTGACCTGCCCCAGGTGATCTTCCCAGGGATGAGGGCAAGTGGGAGGAATTTATGAGTTTCCAGGAGCCTTGGGGTGACATGAGGAGTTGCTTACTTCATCTGCTTCCTTGTACTTCTTTGGCCTGGGTTGCTCAGAGCAAGCTGCCCAGCTATGTTCCGGAGCTGAGGGACACATGCTCCAGGCCACCTTGCTGCTTCTTGAGGCTAAGGAGAGTGTTTGAGTGTCTTGGGCACTAAGATGGTGCTAGAGGCCAGCCGGCTGTTTTCTGGGGGCCTCTGCAGTTCAGTAATGCAAGGCAAATTACTTAGGTACTTCCCAGAGCTGGGAGGGAGGGTGAAGCTTCCCGGATGCCTCACATATCGGGTCAGCTGAGCTGCTAGAAAGCTGCCCAGTTGCTTCGCAGGACCCTGAACAGGATGGTTTGAGGGAAGGTGCAACGTGGGCTGCTTACTTCTCTGGGGTGTTACAATACTCTGATAACCAGGCTGTCTTCACACGGGGACTAGGGTCTACGAGCCTCTCCGAGTTCCCCGAGAGCAAATGTTTGGGTGTCTGAGGGAGGAGGGAGACTGGCCTCTTGACAGAGGTTGACCTCAGGGGACAGAATAAAAGACGCTTTATGACGAGCTCCTTCTCTCTAAGGCCCCTGTATTTCCATGCACTGTAGCATCTCTGCCCCGTTCCAGCCGCACACTGCCTCAAACCCTTCTGTGAAGTACGATCCACACCCTGCCTGTCCCCCACCCCCGCCTCGCCCGTTCCTTTCTGTTGTTGTTCCTTTCTGTTGTGGAGAAAAGCACTCTAGATACCTGTGGTCAGGCACCTTGCTGATGTCACTCGGCCTTTGTTACTATAGTTTCTAAAAGTCTAATCCCAGAGTGGGCTAAAGGATCTGGAGCATGGATAAAATAGTCGTCTTCTCAGAGGCTCTGCCAGAGCCTGACCAATACAGATGAGGATGCTTGCAGCCAACCATCGGACTGGAGGAGTTAGGGGAAGGATTGAAGGAGCTGAAGGGGTTTGCAACACCATAGAGGCAAAAAAAAAAAAAAAAAAAACAAAAAAAAACAAAAAAACAAAAAACAACGATATCAACCAACCAAACCCCCCAGAGTTCCCAAGGACTAAACCACCAACCAAAGAGTACACATGGCTCCAGCTGCATATGTAACAGAGGATTATCTTATCTGGCATCAATGGGAGGGGAGGCCCTTAGTCCTGTGAAGGCTTGATAGCCCATTGTAGGGAAGTGCTAGGATGGTGAGGCTAGAGTGGGTGGATGGGTGAGGGAGCACCCTCATAGAAGCAGGGAGGAGAGGGGATGAGATTGGGGGTTTATGGAGGAGAAACCAGGAAGGAGGATAACATTTGAAATGCAAATAAATAAAATAACCAATAAAAATAACCTGTCCAGAAACCCCAGAGGACATGGAATTTTCCCATCTCCAGGCAAGAAAAACGATTTATGTAGGTTTAGAAAAGTGGTGGACAGAGAGAAGATGGTGCTGTGAGCTGCGGGGCAGCTGCTAGGCTGAGGAGCAAGCTTGAACATCTCCCAGCAGTGCAAACAAAACTGGGGAAACATAGATGGCCCTGGGCCCTGAGGAAGCTTTCCTGCTGGACTGGAGACATTCTCCATGGCAACATGTGAACACACGAACAAAGGAGTTCCCCTGCGATTCTCCAGGCCTTGCCATTGTATGTAATTCTGAAACCATTCACAACTTCCACCATTTACAAAGCAGAAGCTCATAAAGACTGGGATCAGTGTGACTTAATGGCTCAGGAACCACTGAAAATAAAATTGTTTGAGGAATCAATGAACATTCTATTTCTTGTATATTTGGGAATGCAGGCACACACACATATGTATATATAGTATTTATATTGTATATATACATACACATATATATACATTCACATAGTGTATGTATATATTATACACACACATACATATATATATATATATTATATTTCACATCCTACAATTCATGCTATTTTTTCTAGCAATTAAATTATACTTTCTTCTCTTCTCTAGAAAGAAACATGCCCAGAAATCACCTTGGCGCTCCCCTTAGTAACCATGCTAACCAGAAGGTCCTCGTATCAGATATAAAGAAAATGCCACCCTTAGAGATATCAAAAGGGCAACAACCTTGTCATGAAGAGAACACATACACATGCCTTGTTCAAAGATGTCAAAACACTGTGAGTGTCAACCAAATAACATATTGCTGAAGGCTGATATACAAATGTTAACAGTCTTACATTGTCAGTATGGTTTTGCTTTTTTTTTTTTTTTCTGGTACAAGGGTTGATGTACACTTTTATGGTACATTAAGAATTATAAAACTAATGGTATCTTATTAACGATGACAAAGTGACATGATGAGAGCGCCGGCTAGTAATCTTCACAGCAAGGCACGGTTGGGATGTTTTCAATGACTCTTAAAAAGAAAGCAATCCAGGACTCCTCATGTGTAGCCTGGAGCATACACCCTCCGGGAAACACGAGCTTTTAATTCCCATGAGAAGGAAGATAAAAATTGTCAAATAAACGAGGACAGCCACTGAAAAAGAAAGCTGCTCGGAGCAGATAATTGCATCTTATTCGTCATCCCATCCTTCCGTCTTTGCCCTTCTTCCTGTCAGCGATGCAGCTGAGATGTCTATTAATAGATGCTGATCAGCGACACAAGAGCAGCTGTCTTGCAACATTGGGGACAAAGCTACCTGGTAAAAAGTCGAGTTAGAAGATGGAAGAGGCTTGAGTTCTTGATGAATCTCAAGAGCATTATTTCTAGGATCTGCCCACCTTTTCCTTGGGAGAGAGATAATCCATCTTAAGTCCCAGTGATTAAGATTTTTGAAACTGAATCCCTTTCCAGGCAAACATAAGAACAGAGCTATGATTACCTAATATTTTATCCACAGTATACTTGCAAGTAGATCATTGTTGGCGATGGTGGAGATAAAGCCTCTTGCTGGAAGGTTCTTTTGGTAATTATGAAAACGTTTCGCCAAGCTCTTATCAGATTGCATTGTATCATCCCTGCTTGCCTTTGAGATGGGGGTTTTGAAAAGCTCATGCCAGGACTTGTGATGATCCATCAGGGGCTTGCCTTTGCTTTAGACCTGAACTGTTGTGATGATCTTCTCTCCATGGGCACTTTCTGTAGACACCTTTTCAAGGCTTGATTATAGGAGTATAAAGTAACATACGACAATGTACATACCTCCGTAATCAGTCACATAGAGAGCACAAGGGGGCATTTAGTGAGAAAGCCAGTAATTGACAGTGCTACCTGGCCCACCCTCACTTCAAAAGTTATTGATTTGCGTGTCCCTATTTTCCAAGAATGATGAACATTTTTTTTTTTTTGAGGTGTTTCTTAGCCATTTCCTTTCAAAAATGTTCCATTGAGGTTCCTGGCCCAATTTTTGAATGAGTCCTGTGGGGTTTTTTTTGTTTATTTTTGTTTGTTTGTTTTGAGTTCCTTGTAAATTCTGGATATCAATCCTCTGTTAGATATATAGCAGGCAAAGATTCTCCTGTACTGTAGGCTGACTCTCTCTGTGTCTCTGTCTCTGTCTCTACCCCTTCCTCCCTCCCTTTCTTCTCCACCCCCCACCTCCAAGTAGGCCTGGTTGTCCTGGAACTCACACTGTAGACCAAGCTGGCCTCGAACTCAGATTCTCCTGCCTCTGCCTCCTGAACGCTGGGATTAAAGGTGTGCGCCACTGCCACCTGGCCAAGTTGAATGCTTCTTTAGTTGTGCCGAGGCTTTTCAGTTTCATGAGTTCCCACTGGTGTGTTGTTGGCCTTAACTCTCGGGAGAACTGAGTTCCATTGAGGAAGTCCTTTCTTACACCTGTATCAGACATGACATTGCCCATGTTTTCTTCCAATAGCTTCAGGTCCCACATTCAAGCCTTGGATCCCTGTGAAGTTAGTTTTTGTGCAAGGTTACTGATACAGGTTCAATTTCATTTCTTCTTCCATGTGGACATCCAGTTTCCCCAGCACCATTTGTTGAAGGAGCTTTTTTTTTTTTTTTTCTCCAGCTAATGGTTTCGGTATCTTTGTCAAAAATGAAGTGTGTAAAGTTACTTACACTCATGTTTGGGTCTTAATCATTGGTCTTCATGCTTCTGTTTTGTGCCATACCATATTATTTTTATCACTATAGCTCTGTAATTATAATCCCTCCAGGATTGTTCTTTTTGTTGTTGTTTTGTATTGTTTTAGGACTATTTGTATCTACAGGATCTTTTGTGGATTCATGTGAATTTTAGGATAACATTTTCTATTTCTATGAAGCATGAGATGGGAATTTTGGTTGACATTGTAGTGAATCTGTAAATAGCTTTTGGTAAAATGGTTATTTTCACGATGTTTACCCAACCAATGTGTGAGCACGGGATCTCTTTCCATTTTCTAAGCTGTTTCTCTACTTCTTTTTTCAGAAGTTTAACATTTTTATTGTAGAGCTCCTTTACTTCCTCAATGAGGGTGATTTCTATTTTTTTTTGAGTCTGTTATGAATGGAAGTCTGTCTATTATCTCCTTCTCTGTGTATTTGCTGTTGACGTGTAGTAAGTCTGTTGATTTGTGCAGATGGTTTCTGTACCCTGCCATGTTTATGAATTTATCATTTCTACAAGTGTTTTGGTAGAATTTTTGCAATCTTTCATCTCATCTGCAAATTGGGAGAGTTTCTTTTATATGTATCCCTTTAATTTCCTTCTCATGACGTACTGCTCTAGCTGATACCCCAGCACAGTATTTGGGGAAATCCCTGTCTCTGATACCCCAGCACAGTATTTGGGGAAATCCCTGTCTCTTTCCCGACTCAGGAAGAATGGCTTCAGTCTCTTCCCCACTCTAAGTTTTAGAATGATGTTTACTGTGAGTTTCTTGAATAGAGAAGTGTACTCCCTTCATTGTGTGTATATGTGGGTTTCTTTTTCATTTTAATTTTTTAAATTCACTTTGCATCTTCATCATAACGCTCTTCCCTCCTCTTCTCAGTCCCACCCTGACAAAAACCCTCCTCCCATTGTCACTTCCCCTTCTCATGGGGAGCCCCCCTCAGGGACCAGCCTACCCTGGGACACTTAGTCCAAGCAAGACTAAGCACATCCTCTCCCACTGAGGCCCAACCAAGTAGGGGGAAGGGATCCAATAACAGGGAACAGAGACTGAGACAATCTCTGCCCACCCCCCTCCACTTATTAGGAGTCCCATATGTGGGTTTCTTTTATTGTGTTAAGGTTTGTTCTTTCTAGCCCTATATTTTTAAGACTTTGATTACGAAGACACGTTCATCTTTGTCAAAGGCTTTTTATGCATCTATTCAGATGATCATATAGTGTTTTGATCTTTAAGTCTATTTATGAGATTTATTCCACTTGTTGACTTGTGTATGTTGAACCGTGCCTGCATTTCATGGATAAAGCCAACTTGGTCATGTGGCATGTAATTGTTTTTATGTATATCTATATTCTGCTTGCAAATATTTTATTGAGTATTTTTGAGTCTATGTTCATCAGGGATATTGGCCTGTAGTTTTATTTCTTGTTTTTGTGTCTTTGCCTGTTTTTAGTATTAGAGTGATAATAGCTTTGTAGAAGAACTTTGGGAATCTTCTTTCTATTTATATTTTTTGAATAATTTAAGAAATATTGACTGTAGATCTTTTTTGAATGTCTGGTATAATTCTGCTATAAAGCCATCTAGCCCTGGAATTCTTTATTAAGCTGGAGGGCTTTTTATTACTATTTTAATCTCATTTTATTTGGATCTGTTTATTTCTTTTTACCCTTTCTCAGGTTAGTTTTGATGGTTTAGCTGAATCCAAAAATTTATTCTTTTTTGTTTCTTCATTTAGGTTTTTCAACTTTAGAGAATTTTTTTTAAAAGAACTCCCTAATGATATTCTGAACTTCCTTAGTATCTGTTGTAACATTTCCTTGTTCATTTTGGATTTTGTTTCCTTGGGTCCTCTCTTTTCTTTGTTTTGGTTTATTAGGCAAGGGTGTGTCAATCTTGTTCATCCTTTTGAAGAACCAGCTCTTAGGTTGGTTGTTTCTTTGTGTTATTTTCTTTGTTTCTATTTCATTGATTTCTGCTACAATTTTTATAATTCCTTGGCATCAACTGGGTTTGAATTTGGTTTGTTCTTGCTTTTCCAAATGTTAAGCTGCATCATGAAGCCATTTATTTGTGCTGTTTCAGATTTTTAAACTTGCTCTCCTAGGACTGCTTTCAATGTGCCCTAGAGGTTTTGTTGTGTTGCTTTTTCATTTTTATTTAGTTCCAGAAAATTCTTTTGTTTCTTTCTTGATTTTTTTCCTTGACCCATTCTTCATTCAATAACGAGCTGTTTAGTCTATTCACTAGAAAATTATGTAATGTAATTTTAAAGTTTCATTGCATTGTGTCAGATAGGATACAGGAGTGATTTCAATTTTTTTTCTTTTTGGTTAATTTGTAAAGATTTGTTTTGTCGATTTTCTATTTTTAGAAAATAGAATGTGTACTCTTTACTGTTTAGATTGTATGTGCTGTAGGTATTTAAGTTTGTTGATATATAATTTCAAATAATTCTAGTGTTTCTCTGTTTAACTTTTCTCCAAACAACTTGTCTATTAGAGAAAGTGGTTTATTGAAATCTTCCACCATGGACAGTTTGATGTTAATCAATGTCTTTAAATTCTATAGTACATTTTTAATGAAATTGGGTGCTACAGAGTTTGATACATATATGTTTAGGATCATCGTGTGTTCTTGTTAATCCCTCCCCTGATTAAGATGAAATGTCCTTTAATCTCTTTTGAATAGTATTAGTTCGAAGTCTATTTTATCTGATATTAGAATAATGATGCTTGCTTGTTTCCTAGTCCCATGTACTCAGGGTACTTTTTCCATTCTTTTACTCTAGGGCACTAGTTCTCAGCCTCCTAATGCTGTGACCCTTTAATACAGTTCCTCATGTTGTGGTGACTATCAACCATAAAATCATTTCATTGCTACTTCATAACTGTAATTTTGCTAATGTTATGAATCTTAATGTAAACACCTGACATGCAGAATATCTGATATGTGATCCCCAAAGAAATGATGACTCACAGGTTGAGGACCACTGCTTTAAGGCAATGCATATCTTTAAAGTTGAGATATATTTCTAGTAGATAAAATGTAGATAGATTTTATTACTTGATCCATTAAGTCAACCAGTGCTTTTTGATTGAAGAATTGAGGTCATTGATACTTAAAGTTATTATAAAATCTGTGTATTAATTGTTGTCATAATTTTGTTGATTTTTTTTGGTGTTGTTGTTTGTGATCTCAGGGGTACTTTGCGTTTCAATAATCATACCTTCATTTTTCTATCTACAGTCTCTGATATGTTCATTCCTCTCTTCAACCAGAAATGTTACTTGCTATATTTTCTTTTTGTTTTGTTCATTTAGTATAATTTTAAAAGACTGTTTATATTCTAGAAAATTTATCTTTCTTCTCCAAATATAGTAGACAGTATTACTGGGTATATTAGTCTGGGCTGAATCTCATAGACTTTTAGGATTTAGACTGCATTGTTCCAGGTTCTTCTGGCTGTCAAAGTTTCCATTGGGAAATCAGCTGTTATTTTGATGGATTTTCTCTTTACATATGACTTACATTTTTTTCTCTTGCAGCTTTCAATACATTGTCTCTGTTATGTATGCATAGTATATTAGCTATGATATGCAGTGTGGATTTTATTTTCTTGTTTATCTACTTGGTGTTCTATGTGACTATATTTATATGGGTATATGTCTTTCTTTAGTTTGGGGAAGTTTTCTTCTATGATCTTTCTGAAGAACTGGTATAAGCCATTGGCTTGGTAGTCTTGTTCTTCTTCCATGACTATAATTTGAAGAATTTTTCATGCTGTCTATATTTTCTACATTTTCCTTTCATAGCTTTGTATTCCTTTCTCATTTAGTCTAGATCCTTTATCTTTAAGCTCTGGTGTATCTTCTGCTTGATTTATTCTTGTAAGGGTTTCCTTTGAATTTTGTAGTTGAATTACTGGCTTTCTAATTCCATCTTCATTTTAGATTGACTCCCTTTCCCTGTTTCCATTTCCTTATTGAATTCAATCCTCACATTCTGGATTGATTCTATCATTTATATAAGCCTTATGTTTATGCTTTCTTGGGCATCACTCAAGTATTTATTTTTTTAAGCATGTCCTTTATTTCATTGAGCTGTTTCATTGTGTCTTTAAACTCCTAGAAGCCTTTAATGAAGTTTATGATTACTCTTTTAAATTCTGTGTTTTGTGGGTCATCTAGATACTTCTCATTGACAAACATTTCTACAAGACTAGTAGTTTTAGAGAGAAGATCCTGGCTTGATCTTTTATGTTGCTTGTATTTTGTGGTGAGATCTGGGTATGTGAACTTTGCTTGTGAATCTTAAATTTTATGTGGTCAACAGTAGGTTGAGACAGAAGAGAGGGCATGCAGATAGGTTGGGCCTAGAGGTTGGAAATGGCTTGAATGGAATGAAGTCAGTTAGCCATGGGCTGGTTTATACCATGTATCTCCAGATCTATTACTGTAGTGTGGAGGTATATCTGATGGAGTTAAAAGGTTGGATGTGGCATGGGAGGGACTATGAGCTAGGGGTTGGTAGGTAGACTCATCTTATAAGTCTAGAAATTGTTGATAGTGCAGACAAGGGGTGGCCAGAATATGACAGGGAATTGGAAGTGAGACCATAGATCCATCAGGTTTGGTAGGGTGAGTGGATGGAGAGGAGCAGAGAGAATTACTAGGCTAGACCTGGAGAATGATGTGAGAGATATGGCAAGCCAGACATGTTGGATGTGGTACAAAAGGACCCTGTGGGTGTTGGTGGGTAGGAAAGGTCCTGGTGAAAGCCTCATACTTCATTTTTATAGAAGAAGATGTTCTTCAAGTTCAGCAAGTCCCACAATTCTTATTACTATATTTTCAGATGAACATGGTCTCTATGTGTATATAAAACATTATAAGTACTTTGTAATTATCTCTTGAAGAAACAAAAATATCCAATTAGGTTGGAATGCATCCAGAATTGGTGCCTTCTGAATTGGCTCATGATAGTTAACAGATCTGGTGCGTCTTGGGATGCATAATTGGCATATGTAGAATTATCATAGTCTCAGAGATGATTACTGGCTTTGTTTTGATGTTCTTTAATTTTACATTTGTTTCAACTCCTTTACCAGACTCCTATGTTTATCTCCTCTGCATCTGTCCTCAGAATATTAGTGTTTAGCATAGAAACAGTATCAATATGCCTCAGCTGTCACTAAGATTGCCAAATAGCAAACAAGTAGTCTATTGGCCAAAAAAACCTGTTACTCTAATTTTACACTTTTTAAAAAGTTCTTTTCAAATAAATCTTGGAAGAGCCGAGTTCTTAGTTTAGGAAGGTGTGATTGTCTGTTTTTACTTAAGTGATTTTGTTTGTTTGTTTGTTTGCTTGGCTTTTGTTTTTTTGTTTTGTTTTGTTTTGTTTTGTTTTTGGTTTTTGTTTTTTTGAGACAGAATCTCACTATGTACCCTTGGCTGTCATGGAGCTCACCGTGTAGATCAGGGTAGCCTCAAGTTTCCAGAGATCTACCTGCATCTAACTCCCTAGGGCTGGGATTAAAGGACTGAATTATCACTCCCAACTTTCTTTGTTTTTGAGACAGTGTTTCACTGTATGGCAGTTTCAGTTTGGGGCTGGGAGCCTGGAGGACTTTCAGAGAGCTGCTGGTTTCCTATTGGATCTGGTGTAAGAGGGGATAGTAGAACAGTAACAGAGAGACACATTAACCAGAAAGGAGCAAAGGCAGGCAGTCAAGTAGACCTCCTTTATCCTTGAATTTTTTTAATACTAGGCCACTGTTAGGAGTGGCTTGGGGGATGGTCTTTTCTTCCAGTTTATTGATCTGGAAATCTCCTCATAGACCCACACAGACAATATGTCTCTAAGTTACTTTCCATATCCCATTGAGTTGACAGCCAAGATTAACCATCACAAAGATGAAGAAATTTCTAAGAAAAGTTATATGGAAAAATGTCTACATTCTCTCCAGATGCATAGTTTTCAGAGCATCCCCTGCCTTCAACAGCCCAGACACTATTCCAATCCCAGGGTCAGGGACATAACTCAAGCTGGGCTCTCCCTTCCCTCAAGGAAATGGGTAAAGCTGAGTTCCCAACTCTTAATTAGTGCTTGGCCGTTCTGGTGACCAGACTTCTCCATAGGATCCTCCAAAATTAGACTCCTGAGAACAGAAGATGCCCCTATCATCCAGAAAATTCCAAGAAATTAGCTCTGTGGTAAAAAAAAAAATGGTAACATAGCCTATCCTTGTCTTCAAGGGGATGCTCAAGAAAGTGCTGTATTAATGGATGGTACACACTTCCAGCTAGGCCAAAGACAGGAAGTCTGTGAGTTGCTCGAGGACATAGCAGGCTACTTCCTGTCTGCTTTGTTGCCTGTTAGTGACTCGATTTCTCCAAAACTATAGACCTTTCCTGCATCTGTTTTCAGTAGGCTGCTAGTACAAATAGCTACAGTTGCATGTCTGTCTAGACACGTATTTTTGTTTGTTTATTTGTTTTCCCTAAAGACTAAATGAAGAGCCTCTGTGCTCTGCCCATCTATCTCTTTCAAGTCAGGGGTGTCCTGCTTGAAGACATCTGATGGGTAAGCTTAAGTGGGAAGACAGAATCTCAACTCAACTTTGCTACCGGGGAGTCTCATGTTGTCCAGCACAGTTAACATAAAAGAAGTTGCTTTGAAAAAGACTAGTCAGGCTGTCTGTTCCTTTGAAGTCATTGCTTAAGACATGTCACTGAGGACTACAGAAGTAGTTGATATCTTCAGCTCAGAAGGTCTAAATAATTAACTCTCAGTGAATTTAGATCATGGAGCACAGATAAATCTGTGCCTTCATCCTGTTCATTGGCCTTCAGATAAGATAGTTGTAGTTAAAGTTAATTTACCTCTCAAAAGATATTGTGTTGAGATGGTCAGAGGTTATCAGCACATTCAAATGTTCTAAACCTTTTTTAGCCATCTGCTTTTGGATGGCAGATTATGGGATAACATCACAGGCAAGAGACTTGCAAAATTTAAGGACACACACACATACACACACACACACACACACACACACACACACACACACACACACACACGTTATTTAAAAATTGAAATCTGGAGTGGTTACACATGCTTATAAAATCCTAGCACTCAAAAGAGAAGGCAAAGGGATCCTAAATTTGAGGCCAGCTTGAGGTATATATGATATCCTGTCTCAAAAATTCAAAGCAAAAAATCAAGCAAACATATATAAAAATATTATGGAAAATTTTTTTTCTTTTGCCTTTTTTTTGCAATTTGACTTAACATATCATTGCTTATAGTTGGTGCTTTTGTTTGTTGTTTGTATTTTGAGACAGAGTCTCACCAGGTACTCCAGGCTGGCCTCAAGTTCATTATCTTCCTGCCTTAGCCTTTTAGCGCTGAAATTATAGGTGTATGCTAGCACACATAGG
Source organism: Montemys delectorum (assembly GCA_019843815.1). NCBI lineage: Eukaryota > Metazoa > Chordata > Mammalia > Rodentia > Muridae > Montemys > Montemys delectorum. The sequence continues at coordinate 30,324 of JADRCD010217440.1, forward strand.
AGTAGTCAATATTTTTGTTGCTCTTCATTTTTAAAAACTATTTTGCAACTAAAATAATAGGCAATGATAGCTTTTCCACACGGAACATTGAGTTTATAGTGCCTCATGGTATCCAATGTTGAGTAAACCACCTCTATGACTTCACTCATGGTCACAAATTGGGTATTGGGATTTTTGTTCTGATCTAAAGGAGAGAAAATTTTATTCAAGACAGATATTAATTTCCCTTTCAATTCAGTGTAAGTCAGTGCATATTGGTACGGCCAGACCATGATTATCAGGGGACCAGTTCTTGTCTCTAAAGAGTTTCTTTAGCATAGTGATCACATCCAGATTTTATCTGGGAAGACAAAAGGTAGAGAAGTGTCAAAAACGCGCTGTTGTATTGTCTCTAAGAAGGACTCCCAGCAACTGCCACAGAACACAAACTCACTTTTCATTCTTCAGAAACAAGGTAATGCATAGCTGAAAGAAAAGCTAGAAAATGTAGTCTTTGTTCTGGGTAGCCATGTGCTCAACTGAAAATATCATCCGTCTGGTGGACACTAGGGACTGAAAGAGGTATTGACTAGGGGCATCCCAGGGAGAAAGGGGTGAGCTTAAGGTGACCCAGTCTTGCCCTACTCCCCCTGGTGGTCAAGGTGTGCCCATGCCCATACCTGAGCTATGCTGACACCTTGGATATCAGCCAAGACCTGTGCATTAAGAAGCTTTCGTGTTCTCCAGGAAGGGAAAGAAAGAATATTTGAAACTTAAATATTGTTTACAATTAGATCAGGAGATGCCCGACACTCTAAAGTTGGTGGCTCATGGTTCCATATGAGGAAGGAACAAGAATCACCAGGGATGTGTCAGAGTTGCCTGAAGGCAAACTATGAGGGGATACGGCAGTGGCATCAGGGGTGGTTTCCATGGCAACGAACCCAAGAAGCAGGGCAAGTAGACAAGTAGACTCAAGACTGGGAATGTTTCATGGGATTCGGGGCATAAGTCTGTTACTAGTTGTCTGATACCTGGTGTGGGCTGAATAGCTTAGGTGGTAGCTAAATGTCTGGAGTGTGAGAACCACTGGAGGTAGATGCAGCTGAGGGTGTAGACCAGTGACAGAGTACTTTCCAGTCATGTGGGATGCTCTTGGCTCCATTGTCCTCACAACACTGGTGCATGTGCATGCACAAATGTACACAAAACTGTCTGGAGGTGCAGGCTTTGAGTTGTCTGGTTGCATGTCAAAGGTATGCTCATGGGTTGTTTTACTGTTTTTAGGAAGTAGCTAACTCTGGAAGACACAGCCTACGGTTAGCTGGCCTCCAATATATCAAATATTGAAAGTAGGAAACTTTCTGATTCCAAAAAGTGCATGCAAAACCAAGGCTGGGAATTATTCCATACAGCACACCTCACAACTGTTTTCTCTCCACTGCTATTCAGAAAATTCAAGTCACAGGTATACGCAAAGCCTTGTTCTAACTTGGTGTAGACCTAAAGGGTCTAATCTTTGAAGGCCATTTTGTCAGTGGGTTCTTAGACATGGCACTTCATGTGTGAGGATAGGGTGGGATGAGACAAGATCATGGTTAGGGTAAGGATTGGACTGAACTACAAAGCAGGATGTGAACTTGGAGACTGATCCACACATGGCTGGTTCAGATGTTGTCAACGTATAGGCTTTCTGTTTCTTCCTGTTCCCTTTTGGCCTTTTATCTGTGTATTGTGGTAATAAATACTGGAGAGTGCTCTAAACCTGCCAAGACTTTATCTTAGCCACTGCTCTGCCTGAGTTCTCTGGACAGCTTATTAAAACAGATTTAGATTCCAAGCCTATGATGTCTGATTTACGAGGTCTAGAGCATGACCCTGAGAATCTTCCATGATGCTGACTCTGCTGTTTTTCTACAGAGCTACTGACCTGAAGTGTCTAATTCACCAGGGCTAAATGGGATCCTGGGTCATTTCCACCCTGTAGCACCCTGAATCCATACTTTGAGACACATGGCCTTGGATTTACTGAAATTTGCCATGAAAAACTCAGCTCTGCAGAAAGAGTGTTGTGGAGAATCAAAACCACCCCGGCCTTGGCCATGCTTAAGGAAGTGAATAGGATGCAGCATACATGATGGTGACAGCTATATTTTACTGTCTTCTACCAATGGTCCTTCCTTATCTTATCTACACTACTGGAAGATGCTGTTTTCTTAAGTAGAAGGTACCATGTCCCAGGGGTGGGAGATGCTCTGTCATCAGAGAGTGGTTCATCCAATCAGCACTCACCTCTGAGCTTGTCAGTGCCTTCACCATGAGCATATCAAGCAGAATGTGCAATCCCACCACCATCTTGACCTCCAGTCCACTATAGCATTTCCCAGGTGCTCAGTACCCTATCTCCCTTCTGAGAGGGACAATCATTTTCTTTAACAGTTAGATATATTTAGGTATTATGCAAAATTGAGTAAAGTTTTGGTTGAAACAAGAACATTTTTCTCAAATGTAAAGCCCTAGAGCCTCAGACATCTGGATGATGGGGAAAAACAAACAAATAAACAAACAAACAAAACCAAGGCAATCCCAAAGCAAGAAAAAGAGCCTCAAGAAAGGGAGGAAGCTGAGAGAAGAGGGCCTTCCTGGTGATATGTAGGGCCTGAGTTGGCTTTGTCTGTGCTTGAGTGGATAGCTGTCCTGGACTTGGGCTCCTACAAAAAATTCATCTCCGTGGCATCATTAGATAAATGCCTCAGTTACTTGGACACACGTTTATCCTGCCTTGTCTATGATAATTCTTGCTTTATGAGATTTTGCCACTTTCAAAGAGGCAGCATGTTCAGGATAGAATTTGGGAGGCTTGTTTCCACAAGAAGTCACACTTCCATGCGGCCATCTTTCTCCCATGTCTCCTCTTGTGCCTTGAGAAGACTCCAGTCCTACCTAGGAATGCATAGTTTGCTTAGATTCCTGTTATAAGGAGCTGTGGGCTGAGGCATTTAGTAGGACAGTGACCTAAAAAGGGAACGTTCCCTCAGGTGGGACTTGCTTCTCTACTCTTAGGTGCCTAGGTCCTGATGATGACACAGTGGGAGGTCAGAGAGAGCTGACTCTCTCAATCTGACTCTAATGAGATATCATTTTATAATCAGGGTGGGAGGGGTTTCACATGTTAGAAACACAAAATATGCCAAACCATCTGGCCTCATTTGGGCCTTAAAAAGTAGGGCCACTATAGATAGTCAGTGTGTCCCCAAGCCTTTGAGCCTGCATACTGGCAGAAATTCTACTGTGGGTCCCAGAACTGTGCAAATGAAATATGCATCGTTTGCAGGACTACAAAGTTTTAGCCTTCAAGCCATCAAGCAGACATCTCTGAGGAACCTTTACTCTTTCAAGAAAGCTTAGTTCCCTGGCTTCAAAAGCTGCTTGGTGATGAAAGGGACCTCAACTTTAAACTTTACCTCGCACCCAGCCTTTCTGGTTATTCATATCAGCCAAAGAGTCCCAGAGATTTTTTTTTTTCTCTTTTTTGAAAGAGAAAAAAACTAACAACTGTGTTTTGGTCCCTTAGTTTATAAATGCAAATAATAGACTGCAATTCATTTCTGGAGAAGGGAGGGTACCTAATACAAATGCTAAATGAGATATTGATTTTCTACTTCCTTTTTGTAACCTGGACAAATACAGAATTTCTTCTCTGAGAGCCCTAGGAGCAAACTCACAATTGGGGGTCATCCTGCCAAAATGCTGTTGGGGCAGCCATCTGGATTTCAAAGGACAGGCTAGCCTGGTTGAGGTTGGGAAAGCTCTTTTATTCACCAGGGGTGGACCACAATGCTCCAGGGAGTTTGCATTTGATAATAGATTATTGACCAATGGGAGGACAAGACTGAGAAATTTGCATATTTTACTATTCATGACCTTAGTACTAAAAGAATCAGAATGACAGCAGGCACTATCTCTGTCAGCCTGCTGCTTCTGGAAGCAAATACAATGATGTGGGGAGGTAAATAGGCTCAGTTTGTGTTGCCTTTTTCTTCTCTATTTGATGTTCTATTAAAGCCAAGTAAGGGAAATTATTTTTTGAAGAAAAGTCCACATAGTTGAGTGTAATTAACTAAAAGATCAAAGGCCCACTATGGCCCCCCGACAGTGGACCAGTGGTTAATACTGGGTCAAGGAGAAACTGAGTGAAGTCCAAGAGGGCAAGATTGAGTTGTGGTAACACCAAGTTACTAGGGAGAGAGCTATGCAGGGTACAAGCATTAGTGGAGTCATGGAAGATGTCTTCAGGAGACAGAAACATGGACAAAAGTAAGAGTTGGCAGGATATCTAGTCTCCCATTTTCTGCATGGCTCACCTACCATCCCACTCAGGCACAGCAAAAACAACTAGTGTCACTGCCTAATTCCCATTTTTTTCTTTCCAAAATTGCTCCTAGGAAAGTCTCTAATACCAGCAATTCAAACATTGGTAGCTTTGAGTTTCGATAGTACTGTTAAGTAATATTGAAAGAAAATGGCGGGTATCAGTCACAAAGTACAAGCCTGTGTTCTAACAAGTATCTCCCATCTAAAAAATAATGTCTAGCCATCTAATGTTTATTAGTGGTTAAAACTCATCATTTTTCCCATTGAATTACCTTTGTACCTTTGACGACATTTGTTAGAGTCTCTTCCTGGGCTCAATTCTGTTTCACGGATCAGATTATCCATTTTCTGCCAATATCATGTTGCCTTGATTACAGTAGCCTTGGATTGTTTAAAGTCAAACAATGGCAGTTCTAACTTTCTCCTTTAGTATTATTTTGGTTATTCTAGGTTTGTTACTTTTTCATATAAACATTTTTTTCATAAGGGACATGCTAAAATTTTCTTTGGGATTGTGTTGCCTTTATAGATCAATTAGGCACAGATCTGACACCTTAACAATGTAGAAGTTTCCTGTCCATGGGCATAGAGCACCTCTCCATTTGGTTAGATCATCAGAGGCTTACACTTTTTCCTCAGCTTCCAGGAACTCCTGCAAATTGGTTTTAAGATTTATTCCTAAGATTTCATTTTGGGTAATATGAGCAATACTGTATGGAAAATGTCAAATTCTAGTCATCCATAGATAGGACGTATGAAGTTAAGTAATTTCATGTAATAACTATCCTGTAATCTTAATATAATTATTGATAAGTTTCAGGAGAGTTTGGTCAATTCTTTGAATTTATTCCATTTTAATGTACTTGTCTTTTATCTCTGCTTACTCTTGTACTGACTCCTGGTACAGCGTTGAGTAGGAGTGCTCAGGGAGATACCTTGTTCTTGACTATGATTTTGTAGAGAGAGAACCTCTTTTTAATCATTAAATGTGATTGGAACCTGAAATTCTTATAAATGTTCTTTATTATGTTGAGAATACCTGTCATCCTGGGTTGCAGACATTAACATGTACATTAGTATGTTACATTAACATGTATATTAATATGTTACATTAACACTTAAATATTAACACTTCGTAATCTATTGCTATCATGTGATTTTATTTTTTAGCCTGCCAATGAGATGATTTAAATTTCAAGTGTTATGCAGGGTGCTGGTGGCACATCTTTTTTTTTTTTTACTTTTATTGCATTATGATGAGAAAAGTTACATGATTTCAATTTATCTGAATTTGTTAACATTTAAAAACATCTCAAGTACATAGAGTTAAATCACATTCTTGTTTCCCTTTTGTACCCCAACTCCTCCCAGAGACCCCCTTTCAATACCTACAATATCTTTTTTTGTCATATTCCTTACAATTTATAAAGTATTATAACAATAAAATGAGTATTATAAAAGTTGTTTGATATAAAACAATCAATTTAACAGTTTAATGTAGATGCTTGTCTACAGCAATACTGAAAATATATACATTTTTCTCGATATAAATTTTAAATAACTCCAAACATATTAACTGTATATTTCAAAATAATACATCACTACTAATATTTTCCTAAATGAATATAAATATATAAAGTCTTTTTGTTTGTTTGTTTGTTTTCCTGTAGTTCTTTAAGGGATTTTTGTATTTCCTCTCTAAGGGCTTTGAACTGTTTATCTGTGTTCTCTTGTATTTCTTTGAGGGTGCTATTTATCTTTCTTAAGGTCCTGTATCATCATCATGAGAAGTGATTTTTGATCTGAATCTTGCTTTTCAGTGTGATAGTGTGTCCAGGACTTGCTATGGTGGGAGAATTGGGTTCTGATGATGCCAAGTGACCTTGGTTTGTGTTGTTCATTTTCTTATGCTTGCCCTCTGCCATCTGGCTATCTCTAGTGCTACCTGCCCTTGCTAAATCTGACTGGAGCCTGTCCTTCCTGTAATCCTGGTTGTGTAAGAACTCCTCAGAGTCAAGCTGTCTCTGTGATCCTGTGATTCTGCATCCTGTGACCCTGGGCTTGTTAGAGCACCTGGGAGTACAGCAGCTTCTTCTGGGTGTTGTCAGACTGGCTGCAGAGCCTGGGCCCAAGGTCTGCTCAGGACACCAGCCCAGAGACCTCAAGGAACCTGAGCCACTCTGCTGGTGTAGTTCCTGTGTGCCTGATCCTGCTGGTTCCAGTCACTCCCAGTGTTGGAACAGATGTTGGGTCTCCTCACCTCCGATCCTGAGAGTGTCAGAACTTCTGGGAGTGGAGTTTCCTCTGGTTGTTCTGGGACTGGCTGCAGAGCTTGTGCCAATGGTCTGCTCAGGACACCAGCCCAGAGAGACTAGAAGGAACCCGAGCCACTCTGCTGGTGGAGTTCCTGTGGGTAGCACACATCTTTAATCCTAACATTTGAGAGGAGTTCAAAGCCAGCCTGGTCTACAGACTGAGTTCCAAACCAGCCAGGGTTACACAGAGAAACTCTATCTTGAAAAACAAACAAACAAGCTAACTAACTAGCTAGCTAACTAATTAACTAACTAACTAACTAACTAACTAACTAACTAACTAACAAAAACAAATTTCAAGTGTTAAACCAGCCTGTATATCTGGAATAAATCCACTTAGTCACAAGACATAACTTGTTGCAAGCATTATTAGGTCTATATGATAGTATGCTGTTATTACATCTATGTGATAATATGGTGTTATTACATCTATGTGATAATATGCTGTTTTAAGGCTTTTTTTTTTCCATCTTGGTTCATGAGAGATGTTGGTCCATATTTTTCTTTATTTCTAATGTTCTTTTCTAATTTTGTCTTTAGGGTGATGCTTACCTTGTAGAATGAATTAGAAAGAAGGTTACTTTTTTAAACTTCTATCTTCTAGACACTAGAAAAATTGGTACAATTTTCCCCCTTTAATATGTGGCAGAATTCTCCATCATGAGGGACTGTTTCTTTCTATATCTCTGGCTTCCTTTAGGAGATTATTAATTGTTGATTCATTTCTGTAATAAACATGAACCTATTCATTTCATCTACTTATGTATGAGTTTCACAGATTGTATCTTTCAAAGAAATTATCTATTTCATTTGTTTTACATTGTTGACATAAAGTTTTATAATATTCTTTTACTGTCTTTTTAAATGTCTTTGGGGTGGTAGTGATGAGTCCTCTATTACTACAGACATAGTGTGTTATCTCTTTTTGTTATTGATTAGATGGCCAGAGGTGTATGAATTTTATTGATTTTTATAAACCAGCTTTGGATTTGGATAGATTTCTCTATTAATTATCTGTTTTCAGTTTTATTTATCGATGCCTGAATTTTCTTTTTCTTTTTCTTTCCTTGGGCTTGTGTTGCATTTATTTTCTCTCTAGCCTCTTAGGTAGAAATGCAGATTGCTTATTTCACTTCTTTGTGTGTGTGTGTGTTAAATATTTTCCCAATGCTAGGCATAGATTTCAGTCTACACCCACATATTATACTTTCATTCACTTAATTTAAAGTGTAACTTTTTTCTTGAGATTATAACATCCAAATAGATTGGCCAGTCCCAGCTACTGTTCTGTTATTGACTTATTGACTTATAAATCAATTCATTGTGGTTTGAAAGAATATTTTGCATAGTTGTCATTATTTTAATGATCTTAAGTATTTGTGGTCCAGGAGGTGGTCTACCTTAGTAGATGTTTTGATTGAACTTAAGAAGAATGTGTACTCTGCTGTTGTGTGAAGTGTCAGACAAATGTTAATAAGGTCTAGTTAATTGGTGGTGAAGCTCAGCTATCTATATCCTTACTGAATTCCTGCCACCATGTCTGTTAATTACACATTGATGGTGTTTAGGTCTGCAACTCTTATATTTTGTGGTTCTAATTCACATATTTTTAAACATTGCTTGGTCCCATATGTATCAAGGATTGCTGTTATCTTTGACAACTGGCCCCTTGATTACTCTGTAATGCTGCTTTTTGTCTAAACTAAGTACAGACACTTTGAATTCTTTTTAAAAAGTTTATATTATTTATTTTTATGTGTAAGGGTGTCTTATCAATGTAGATGTCTGTTTAACAAATGCACTCAAGTGCCTAAGGATGCCTGAAAGGGGCTCTGAATCTTCTGGGACTGGAGTTGCAGATGGTCATGAGCAACCATATGAATGCTGAGAGTCAAACCCGAGCCTCTGGAGCCCACTGAGCCACCTCCTGATTTTTGTGAGCTATCTCTCAAATTCATGGCCTCTCTTTAATTGTTGTTGTTGTTGGTAGTGGTGGTGGTGGGTGCATGGGTGTGTTTCTAAATATATCAACGCAATCTACTCAGTCTGTATAATGTTACTTGTATGTAGATGACTTCATGGGTGACCACTTGGTATTAGATAACTAACTGGGGGGGGGGGGCTCTTCCCAGAGGAAGATTATATCTCCTAGTCTTAACATTCTTTACTTGCCTGTTGTTCTTTTTCTAAGGATGGAGCCTGGTTGAGATTTCCCACTACCATGTTAGCATGACTATTGATATTGTCCTGGTTCCAGTCCTGTTTAGCAGTTCTGTGGTTGAGACTTCTTGGGTCTAGCTGCCCTGATATTTAGATACTCAGTTTCACAGAAGACATCCCATTCTTCTGGCTCTTAGAATCTTTTGGCCTCTTTTTTTCTGAGATGTTCCTGAGCCTTAGGTGCAAGAGCTATGTTGTAGGCATATCTGTTGTGGCTGAGCAGCACGTGATCGGTTATTCTTTTCACTTTATCAGTTGTGATTTTCTGTCATGCTGCAAGGAGAAGCATCTTAGGTGAGAGAACAGAGCCACATGCATTATAGACAATAAACATTTAAATGCAACTGGGAATTATCCTAGTTTGGTAAAGTACCAGTTGCAGAATTTTCTCCAAGATCCATGACCTTGCTTGTTCCTGATAGTTGACTAGGTTTCTAGTGTCAGGCACGGTTTCACTCTTGTTGAATACATCTTAAGTCTAATTAGTGGGTGCCACTATTTCATCCTTTTGATATCATGACAGGATGGTCATTATTGTAATTCATAGATATTGTAGCTAGATAGGCCTACTGCTTGCTTCCCTCCTTAGGAAGCTTGCATGGCATCTTTGGGTATCATGAAAGCTAAGCTCAGGGAGGAGGCTTTCAGGTCAGGTCTAGCTTCAACATTCATGCTCCTGAGTTCAAAGTGAATGGTATCTTCAGCAATAGAGACTTACTTTCAACCTCTGGCAGGCAATTAAGGGCAACAACAATAGCCTATAGTGGTTTGGGAGTCTCTTTTACTTCTCTGACCAATAACTCAAAAGAAGATTTCTCATGAGTGAGATTGGGATTTTTGTTAAATGGTATGGCTCTAATGGGGAGAATTGTCAATCTAGGTGGGTAAATTTTATTTAAACTGTATATGTATGCATATGTGTATGTATGTGTGTATGTATGTATCTATGTATGCATGTATGCATGTATGTATATAGTGGGTTTCTTGTAGATTCAACTAGAGAGTTGCCAATCTCAGAAAGACAGATACTAGAAGTTTTCTCTTATTTTTAATTCCTAGATTTTATGTAACCACATAACATCAGATATGTGCAAATTCAATAAAAAAAAGGAGGTAAAATTTTCAGGAGAACAAGAGAGATTTTGAAAATGGAAAGTAGGGGAGAGTGGGGAGATGTATACACAACCAGAAACATATATCTTGAGAAAATTTTTTTTTAAATTAGATGTTTTCTTTATTTACATTTCATATGATATCTCCTTTCCCGGTTTCCTCTCCGAGGGGGAAAAAAAAACCCTGTTCCTCCCCCACACCCCCCCCCCCCCGCTCACCAACCTATCCTCTCCCTTTTCCTGGTCCTGGCATTCCCCTACACTGGGGCATAGAACCTTCACAAGACCAAGGGCTTCTCCTCCCATTGATGACAGACTAGGCTATCCTCTGCTATATATGCAGCTGAAGCCATGAGTCCCAGCATGTGTACTCTTTGGTTGGTGGTTTGGTCCCTGGGAGCTCTGAGGGTACTAGTTAGTTCCTATTGTTGTTCATCCTAAGGGGTTGTAAACTCTTCAGCTCCTTCATTGGAGACCCTGTGCTCAGTCCAATTGATGACTGTGAGCCTCTACTTCTGTATTAGTCGGGTACTGTCAGAGCCTCTCAGGAGACAGCTATATCAAGCTCCTGTCAGCCAGCACTTGCTGGCAACCACAATAGTGTCTGGATTTGGTGATTGAATATGGGAAGGATTCCCAGGTAGATCAGCCTTTGGATTGTCCTTAAAAACAATGAATTTATGAAATTCTTAGGGAAATGGATGGTTCTGGAGAATATCATTCTGAGTGAGGTAACCCAATCACAAAAGAACACACATGGTATGCATTCACTGATAAGTGGATATTAGCCCAGAAACTCGGAATACCCAAAATACAATTCATAAACCACAAGAAACTCAAGAAGAGGGAAAACCAAACTGTGGATACTTAGTTCCTTCTTAGAAGGGAGAACAAAATACCCATGGAAGGAGTTTCAGAGAAAACATTTTTAAAAATTAAATGGGTTTCTTGCAAATGCACTTAGTCAGATCTTAATTTTTGAATTCACTATGGCAGCCTTTGTCTTTTGTTTGTTGTAGTTATACCATTTATACTTAATTATTAATATTTGTTACTTTCCTAAGTACGTGTCCTTATGTTCTTTTCCTTTCCTTCTTTTTCTGCTTATGGTTTTAATTGAGAATTTTATGTGATTTCATTGTCTAGCCTCTTTTATCACACCAATTATACCTGAAAATGTTTAGTGTGTTTCCCAAGAGTTTGCAGTATGCATTTGCAAACAATTTAAGCTGGCTTTCATATGTCCCCCTACTGTTTCCTGAGTGATTCAGGATGTTGGAAAGAGTGCTACCGAGTGTTTCACTCCTTGGAGCTTGCTGTCTTATAAGTAACAGTCCATTGTTGAGGAAATCCAAGGCTGGACCTCCACGCAGGAATTTGGAGGCAAGAACTAAAGCAAGAATGTACTTCCTGACTTGCTTCTCCTGTGGCTCAGCTACCTTTCCTATGCAGTCCAGGCCCAATTGGCCCAGCATGGAACTGCTCATGATGGCCTGGGCTATCTTACATCAATTAGCACTCAGGAAAATTCCCCACAACCATGCCCACAGGCCAATCTGACTGAGATAAACAGAAACAGCAGATAGCAAAGATCATCAAATTGGAAATTTTTACAATACTCAGAAGACTTAATTGTAAACTGAGTAAATAGTAAATTGTAAACCAAAATGATGTCTTCGAAATTGCAGGCTTACAATCCTCTAGCAAAAGTTGACTGGGAAAGTCAGGACTGAGTGAGTTCAGATTGCGCTTTCTCCCTATGGATGAGTTTCTGGTTTCTTGGTCCCACTGTATTACTTCTGCACTGTGGGGTGGAAATCGTAGCCTCGGTTGGCAATGGTCCCTTTCCAGATTACCTTAAGAAGTGAGGTGTTTACTCTTCAGTTGCTTTGCTATTCTTTTTCTCATAGTCACAAGGCCAAAGAGTCAACCTGTCCCTGGAAAACAAGCCTCAAATGACAATGTGAGGCAAGCACTCTATGGCCTAGAAGAGGAGAAAGTCTATTTGGCTTCTGAGTAAGCCTCTCAGTAAACTTGAACAGAGTGTTAAAACTTCCCAATATAACATACATCACCGCCTCCTTCGAAGTCCTTCTTAATGACTGTATGACTTACCCATTTGCAAGAAAGCTTCGACTCCGCTTGCCAATTTCCATTAAAATTCCCACTAGTATGTTTATTATGTCCTGAGTAAATAGTTGAAGAGAATTAAGGATTTTTGCAGTACGCCTTCCTAACTACCAACATGGCTGATCGCTCCACTTTCTCAGGCTTTCATTCTTCACAGCACTTTGTAGGTTTCCATACAGTGCACAGCCACATCCCCGGTTGATCCCTTAGTGTTTGCTGTTTTGACTACATCATTTCAGTGCATTTGTATTTGTTGCTTAAGTGTAGAGATCCAGTTAAGCATCGTGTAGTGACACTGTACTCTTCTCCTTTCTAACTTTGTTTGTTAAGGTCATGTCTTCCTGATATTTTTTTCTGGATTAAAAAAAAAAGTATGCCTGCGGGACAATGGACCATGGCAGGAAACTTGGTATGGTTGAACAGGTTTATAGTCTTCGGCGCCCAGGCACCCACCTGAGACAGTAGGCAGTACGCACTTCCCTGCTCCCTACTAGATTCCTGGCCTGGAACACGTGCCACACTTCTCACATAGGAAAGGTGACCCGTGGTCACAGAGTTCTCCATGATAATGATGTATCTAGAGGCCCTGAGGGTTTATCCGATAAGCTTCCCTTCTCAGACATTCCTCCCAGCAAAAGGTATTTAATCGCTGATGTACCCTGAGGAAATGCACCCATTTTCCACAATGAACAATCAATAAATGGTATGGATAAACATGGACTGTCTCTTCTATCGAAACTGCCGTGGGGAGCATGGAGAAGGCCTTTGCTTCCAGAGTGGCAGCCTAAGTCTCCCACAGAAGGTCCCCCTGCACTCCCAGACAGCCATTGCTAAGCTAAGGACTTTAACCGATGAGCTAAACTGACGTCCCTCATTTCTCTGGCCTTAGGCTCACAGTTATCCTCAGCTGCTCAACCCAGCCGTGCTTAGGTGTCCAGGAGTTGGGGAGCCTCCAGTACTGGCCTCATCACCTGTGACACTTCATTCCTGACTCCTCTGTGCAGTTCTCTAACAGCGACTGGATGCCCTGGAGCTTGGGAATCCCAGCTTCATCCCAGCTTCAGCCTCTCACATCTTACACTGAATTTCCCAGCCCCTGAGCAGCACAGGGTAAACACAGTCAGCTCACAGCATTCCACCTCCCCAGCCCCTGGCAGACCCACATATGCCATCCTGTCATGTGCAAGTAGTGACAACTTTAATTCTCACTGTTTCCAACATGTACAGATTTTGTCGATTTTCTCCCTTGTTTTTGCAGCTTTAATGTAATGTTAAATAGAACCAATGTTTATAAGAATCCTTGATTCATGAACACAAGGAAAAGCTTTCAATATTTCACTAAGATTTCTAGAGGAATTCTCCCTAATTCCACCATCAGTTTAAGATAAGAATGTTACCTTCTAATCTCACTGTGTTAGATAGTTTTATGTTAACTTGACACAAGCTAAGGTTATCTGAGAGGAGGGAACCTCAATTATGAAAATGCCTTCATATGATCAGATTGTGGGCAAGCCTGTAGGAGGTTTTCTTAATTAGTGACTAGTGGGGGAAGGCCCAGCCCCTTGTAGGTGGTGCCATCCCTGGCTGGTGGTACTGGATTCTATAAGAAAGCAGGCTGAGCAAGGCTGGGGGTTGGAGGAAAGGGCGGGCAAGCCAGTAAGCAGCATCCTTCCATGGCCTCTGCATCAGCTCCTGCCTCCAGGTTCTCAGTCCTGCCTGAATTCCTGACCTTACTTCCCTCAGTGATGGTTTATATTAGCTGAAAGTGTAAGCTAAAATAAACTTTTTCATCTCGAAGTTGCTTTGTTTATGATGTTTCATCAGAGCAATAATAGTAATCCTAACTAGGACAGAATTTTGTACCAGGAGTAGGAGTAGGGGATTTCTCTAACAGAACTGACCTTTGGTTTATTTATTTTTTGTCTGTTTGTGGTTGTTTTTTTGTTTTTGTTTTTTGTTTTTTGTTTTTGTTTTTTGTTTTTTTTTTTCATAGTGGAATGACTTTAGAACTTTGGCCTGGAGTTACTGAGTGTTGAGAGCTCAGTGAGATATTCTGTTGGAGCTTGGGAGATAAGAATGTTGAGAGAAGTATAGATGATGGAGGCCTGGCTTAGCGAAGCTTCAGACGGAAGCAAAAATACTACCAGACCATTTGTGTGAAGAATCTGTGGAGTCTGGTCTCCTGGAGCTGAAGAGTCAGCTGTGAATAACAAAAGACTAGAGCCACCGCTAAAGTAAATCTTTGATCTGCTGGGACAATGGATGCTGATCAGCTGGTGCCAAAGAGTCAGCTGTGATTAAGAAGGCAGCATGGAAGAACTTCCTGAGAGTCAGCACACAGAAGCTGAACCCAGAAGCAGCCAAAGCTGTGCCTTGGGCTGGCAGCCTCACTTGGTTGTGTAAGAGTCATCCAGGTGGTGCTGGTTTTGAAGGTGCAAAAGGGTCATGGAGAGTGGCTGATAGTTGTCATCATGTGGCAATATTAGAGTCCCGGAAGAGAGCCCAGGAAAGCGATCCATGGAAGTGCATGTCAGTTGCAGCAGAAGACCCCAGCATTTTGGAGATACCAGTAAAATGGGATGACTACCAAGAAGAGTATCAGCTGAAGAATGGAGCCGGCCTAAGCTTAGAAGAGTAGCTGTGCATGATGCAGAAGGTGGAGTTGGGGAAGTCACCCAAGTGCCTTGGAGGAGCCAGAGGAGTGTGAATGGGTCTCAGAGATTAGATACTGACTAGATCTTTATTCACATTGCTTGAATTTTGTTCTATTTTTTTCTGATTATTACTATGCTCTAGTCCTTCTATCTTGAAGGAAGGAAGTATTTAATTTCTTTTTGATTTTATAGGAGCCCTCAGTTGAGAGGCTTTTGACTTAAAAAGGGACTTTGGAATTTTTTTTTTAAAAAGAAACTGAATTTTTAAAGTGTTTGAATTTATAAGACTATTGGACTTTTCAAGTTTGTAAACTGTGATGTGATGTGTGTGTGTGTGTGTATGTGTGTGTGTGTGTGTGTGTTTATGAATGTGATCTTGAGATGAACAATGAATAAATGTTATGGCGTTATAGTAATGTGTTTTGTGTCAAACTCACAAGGGCTCAGTTGTGCTGGGTAGTTGTATCTCAACTTGACACAAGCTAAGGCCATCTAAAAGGAAGGAACCTCAATTAAGAAAATGCCTCCAGATGACCAGACTGTAGAAAAGCCTGTAAGACATTTTCTTAGTGAGTTGTGGAGGAGGATGTAGCCCATTGTGGATGGCGGCATCCTCAGGTGGTAGTCCTGGGTTCTATAAGAAAGCAGGCTGAATAAACTAGGGTAAGCAAGCCAGGAAGCAGCACTCTTCCATGGCCTCTTCATCAGCTCCTACCTCCATGTTCTTGCTCTGCTTGAGTTTCTGCCTGTGATATCTTGAAAGAAAATGGGCCCCATAAGCCCATAGGGAGTGTCACTATTAGAAGGTATGCTCTTGGAGTAGGTGTGGCTTTTTGAAGGGTGTGTGTGTGTGTGTGTGTGTGTGTGTATGTGTGTGTGTGTGACTAGGAGGTGGGCTTCCAGGTCTCAGACGCTCAAGCCAGTTCACTTCCAACTGCATGTTGATCCAGATGTAGAATTCTCAGCTCTTTCTCCAGCACTATGCCTGCCTGCACACTGCCATGCTTCCTGACATGATAATAATAGAATAAACCTCTGAAGCTATAAGCCGGCCCCAATGAAATATTTTTCTTTATAAGAGTTGTCATTGTCATGGTATCTCTTCAAAGCAATAAAACTCTAAGATAGAAGCTGGTACCAGGAACTGAGGTATTGCTGAGAGAGGCCTGACCATAGTTTTGTTTAGAGGAATGTTGATTTTGGGACGTTGAGTTCGGAAAACAGTGGAATGCTATGACTAGGGCTCAATGGACCATTCTAGTAGGAATATGGAAGACATTGATTCTGAGGGTAATTTGAACTGTGGGGGCCTGACTTAAGTTTCAAAGGGAAAAGAATTTTAGTATGTGGCCTAGAGACTGTTTTGTGATATTTTGACTAAGAATGTGGCAGCTTTTTACCCTTGTCCAAGGAGTTTGCCTGAGGATAAACTAAAAAGTGTTAGATTAATTGCACTAGCAGAGGAAATTTCAAAACAGCATAGTATTGACTCTGTCATATGGTTATTAGTGTTCACTTTTATGAAGATTTATAATGCAAAGGAGCAAGCTGAGCAAGGACAAATACAAAATGTACAGTTCAAGGAGAAAGGGGGCACCAGGAATTGAATGGAGCTGAATTCTGTGTTCAAGGAAATAAATAGATGAAAGGAAAGCCTGATATTAAATGAAATAAAGAGTGAGACCTCAGGGGAGGATCCCACTCAGATAAGCTTTCTAACTTGTGCAAAGGAATTAAAGAAAAGCTTAGAGCAGAGGAAGAGTGTGTTTGTACACAGTTTTAATTCCAGCACTCAGAATGCAGAGGCTGGTGAATCTCTGAGTTTGAGGTCAGCCTGGTCCTATAGAACAAGTTCCAGAACAGCCGAGCTTAGACAGTGAAGGAAACCATGGAGAACAGAAGGATGATAAAAACACAACTGAAGGATAGAGCCATGTTCCAGACCCAGCAAGCAGCAGAACTAGGCAGCTTTAGCTGTGTGGTTCTGGCCTTAGAGTCATGGATAGAAGATAAGAGTATGGAATCTCCCTCAGTGACTAAGGACAGCTGTTGAAGCCACTCATGTGTTAGGGAGTGCCCCTGCATGGAAGCCGAGAGAGGTCATTGTGTGAAGTTATAAAGAGGGAACCTGGATTGCCTTGGAGATCCCAAAATGTTGGAGATGCCAGAGCCATGGTTACCTGCCAAGAAAAGCTACTAACAGGGAGTGGATCCAGCATAACAGAAAAAAAAATGTGTTGCAGTCAACAATGCTGAAAGGAATTGAAGATTTGAGGAGCATTTATTTCAACATCAGGCATGGAAATGCAGTGTTCGGGATTTGCCCAGCTGGTTTTAGGTCTTGTTTTTGTCCAGCGTTTTCTCACTATGGTCCCTTTACTGCAATTGAAATGGCAATGTATATTTTGTGCCATAATGCATTGAAAGTATATGATGTGCTTTTTTTACTTTGATTTTATAGGGGATTACAGTTAAGAGCTTGAATGAATCTCAGAAGAAACCTTGAATTCCTAAACAGGGTTTGAGACTGTGATAGACTATGAGGGCTTTTGAAGTTGGACTGAATGCAGTTTTGCATTTATAATATGGCCACACGCCTATGTGGGCCAGGGTGTGGAATGTGGTGGTTTGAAAGAAAATGGCCCCCATGGGCCCATAGTGAGGGGCACTATTAGGAAGTGTGGTCTTGGAGTAGGTGTGGCCTTTTTGGAAGAGGTGTGTAACTAGAGGATGAGTTTCAAGGTCTCAGAGGCTCAAGCCAGTTCACTTCTTACTGCCTGCGGATCAAGATGTAGAACTCTCAGTTCCTTCTCTAGCACGATGTCTGTTTGCATATTGCCATGCTTCACGACATGATGATAATGGACTAAGCCTCTGAAATTAAGCCAGCCCCAATTTAATGTTTTATTTATGAAAGTTGCCATAGTCATGGTGTCTCTTCACAGCAATAGAACCCTAAGATGTTGCCTTCACGGGATTTTGATAGAGAACTATTTGTAGAACTGTGAGTGAAATAAACTCTTCACTCCCCAAGTTGCTTTGTCATTCTTTTTGATCACAGCAGTAGTAGCCCTAGCTAAGATATTTACTCCAAGAGCTTTCTTTTGTGTGATGGATGATTATACATTTTATCAGATTATTTTTCTGCATTTATTAAGATGACTAAGTGATTTTCATTTATTGTCTTATTGTGGTGAATTATATTGACTCATTTTTGATCACTGATCAACCTAGTATTGGTCAAATACAGCCAATTTGTTCTTGCTTTATTATCATTCTTTCTAGCTCCTAGATTACTCTAGTAATGGTTTATATTTCCCCTTTATATTGTGAGAAAGGTTGAGTGTTTTAAGGCTTTGGCTTTGTTGTTGATGTTGGCATGGAGGAGTTTTCCTCATTACATGAATTGAGAAATGCTTCCTCTTTTTCAGCCTCTGGGTGAGTTTGCATAAGATCAGTAATTCATTTCCTTCTTGACCATTTGGTAGACACATCAGCAAGGATCTGGGCACTGAGTTTTATTTGGGGTAGAGTTAAATGACAGTTAAATGTCCTTAATACATGTGTGATGATTTAGATTTTCTACTTCAGGCTGTGTTCATTTTGGTAAATTACGCTTTCTAAAAATTTCTCATTCCATTTCTATTTTTCAATCTGTTGCCTGTAAAATTACCCATAATGCTCTCTTCTTCCTGGTAACTTCTGTATTCTTTTGTTGCTCAGTTTGCCATAGTTTATCCATTCTATTAGCTTTTTCCAAAAGAAAAAAGATATTTTTAAAAATTATGCTTTTATATTTCATGTGAAACATGCTGAAGCCAATATGCACATCAAATTAAATTATGTTAGAACATTTGGGAACAAATCAGGACAGAGGCTGTCAGTCCAGCTGGTTCTGTCTTCTTGTTCCTGTTTCTAACAGGGTTACCAGGTTTACTCCGGATCCTCCAACCCCAACCCCAACACACACTCCATAGTGCTAATCTGGACCCATGGTTCTAGGCTTGACACCTAAAGAAAGATTTCTGATTTCAGGCCCACTAAATCCTCAGAACACTATATACACTACCTGATTGACCATCAAACCCACCACACAAGCATCACAGAACATATGGGTCCTCTTCCCTACATCAAAAATAAGCTAAAGCCCTGCAGATATTGTCCTCTAACTCACTGTGATGGCTAACATTGGTTGTCAACTTGCCTAGATCTGGAATTAAGTAAGAGGCAAGTCTCTGGGCGCATCTGTAAGAGAATTTATTTATTAGGTTAATATAAGTGGGAGACTCATTGTGAAGGTGAGTGGGACCTTCCCGTGGTGATCCAGATGCAAGGAGATCAGTGGTTTGCTTTGCTTTCCTTGTGTCTCTTTGGAGAGTTCTGTTATACCATCCTTTGATTTCTTCAGAATCTGTCTTCTGTAAGGTGATCAAAGAAGCACTGAAGGCCAGTGGCTTCCCATGAATCTTGAAGTGCCAGACTGGGACTGCTGAGCCACCCAGCCTTGTGGACTGAAAAAGCTGCCAGTTCTCAGCCTGTCCAGTTTGAAAGTATTCACTGTTGAACTCCCCAGACAGTCATGTAGGCTGCTCTAACATAGATGTATATTCACGATATAAGATATCACATATATGTATATTCTGTACACATATATATTATACACATATTATATACATTCTGTTTCTCTAGAGAACCCTGACTAATCCACTCATTTATTCCTTATACTACCACAGCAGATATGATGGTAACACAGGAAATTAAACTTATTCTAAACATCCCGAACATAAAATCTCAGTCCAACGTGGGTATCAACATCAGACTGGCTGGGTCTGCTAACCTCACCCCCAAGAAAAAACTGGTGTGTCCATGGAATGGACTCCAGCAGCAGGCTTCTCTACCCAGCTATCCTCCACCCATATCTCCTCCATTTCTCTGGAGTCACCAAACTGCACCCTGGCCTCTTTCATGTCCCTCCACG
Source organism: Montemys delectorum (assembly GCA_019843815.1). Classification (NCBI taxonomy): domain Eukaryota; kingdom Metazoa; phylum Chordata; class Mammalia; order Rodentia; family Muridae; genus Montemys; species Montemys delectorum. Next base: position 50,086 of record JADRCD010217440.1, read on the forward strand.
CGCCATACAATCTTGAAATGGAAATTTTGGGTTGGGTCATGTGATGCAGACTCACGTGCTGTTTTGCTGAAGCAGAGTCACATGATGTTTTGCTGAGGCACGACCTGTGCGAGGGCACATGAAGGTTGGAGAGAGTATAGGTAGGACTCAACGAAAGGACAGTGGGGCCGCTTGCACAGCTGTGCAATTCCTCATTCGTCTTACATCATCACTGACCTTCACTTAGTTGAGAAGGTCACGGCAGAGAACTCCTGGCATTCCAGCTGGTTCTGGCTACTCCTACTGCTGGTATGTTGACAAATAGAAATTGGAATCGTCCCCCCAAAGAACTACGTCTAAACAGGTCCACATGCACTTATCCTGCTTTACCATCTTTTCTCCCCTACCCTTGAACACTGGGCTAGAAGTATGGTCAAAGTGTTTGAAAATCCTTATAAAAGTGAGTTTCGAAAATTCTAAGCCTACACAGTCCTATTCTCAGGGATGTTGGTTCCTTCCTCCAAAAGATCAGCTTTGATCTATTATTTTCACTCTTTCTTGGGCTGTGTGCGGCTCTATTCCTTCTGAAAATAACTGCAGAGAGAGGAATGTGCCAGGCACAGAGTGAGGAGGCAAAGGCACTGTGGAGAGGGTTCCTCAGCTGCTTGTGTCTGAGCGGGTGCCTCTGCACCCATGCAGTGATGCTCTCACAGTGACCCTTGCCAGCATGACCTCTACACTGGCCTCCCTTCTTTTCTCCCAGAGAGCCTGGGCACTTTTTTTTGTATGCAGTTTCAGGTAATGTCATGTTTCCCAAAGACACCTCTTATTCTGAATCTTGTCTTTTATGTTTGCTCCAATGTCTCCCTCTTCCTGGCCTTCGAGCCTGCCCACCGCTCTCAGCTGGCAGGCTTGCCTGAGGAGAAACTGCATGTACAAAGGCACCAGTACACCACCAGAGTTTTGACGGTGGACATGCACCATCTCCACTCCAAATTGCCTTGATTTTGTAGGTCCTCACAGTGGACAGCTAGAGGCTTGGTTGAGTCATCCCCATAAAACAATGTATTTTGTAGCATATTTGCTTTCTACTTCTTGAATTTCTGTTCTAATCTTTACAACTTCCCGCCTCGTGATTTATCTTAGTTTTCTTTCCCTTAGTTCTAGAGAAATAGTATCCATCTTGAAAAGCATAGTACCAGGGGCATGAGGTGGTCCATCTCACTGTGTTAGCAATCTGGAAGCCAAGTAGGGTCAGGCTATAAAACCTCGAAATGATGTACTTCCTCCAGGAAGGCTCCATCTCTTGAATGATATACATCTTTCTCAGACAGCTGAACCAAGGTTTCAAACATGAGTCAATGGGGGAACATTTCACCTTTAATCACAACATAATTTCATGTGGATGTCTTTGTAAACACCAGCACCAGCAAGATAATGATCCCCAAGAGGCAAGAAGGTAAATCAGGTTCAACAAGACTTAATTAGCCAGCTTGGTTCAAACTTATAGAGTCTGACATGGGCACAGTACAGTTTTGGGGGAAACGTTTCCTGAAGGTAATTAACTCAATAGCGTTAACAACAAGACTTAAGACATGTTTACATTGAAGCTCTTTATAAAGCACACATGTCCTCTTCCATAAAGATTGATTCTGTTGAGTCAGAAACAATGCTCAAGATAAGGGTCTAGGAAGAAGGCCTGTGGCAAATATAATAGCCTATGAGAGTCAGAGTTGGCCTGGCCCTAGAGATAGCACAGAAGTAACCTAGGCTGTTGTAAAGTACAAGTGACATCTCTCATAAGGATGGGTTTTATTGACTGAGAAACAATGAGAGGAAGAGTCTGGGATACAAAAACATAATAATCTTTAGGATTCAAGTGTAGCCTGGCCTTACAGATACCACAGATTACAAGGCTATTAACAACATCCTTTCCCAGCTTTGCAGGTGGAGAACAGGCGTACATCTCCTTCCTTTGAAGAGACAACTCAGTGTGTTTACTATTCCTGGTTTCCCTTGTGCTTGTGAGCACGAGGACTTCATATCCTTTACAATTTCAATTCTTACGTTAAATTTTCTCCATGGAAAGTTAGGCCATCGTTTTCAGCCTTTAAATTATCATTTACAGCCTTTGTGCGTGCGTGCGTGCGTGCGTGCGTGTGTGCGTGTGTGTGTGCGCGCGCGCGCGCGCAGAAGCCTTCAGAAGTCAGAAGAGGTATCAGATTTCTTTGAATTGGAATTACAGAGTCTTATGACCTGGTTTGTGGGTGCTCTCCTGCAAGAGCTTTAAGTGCTCTTAACCACTGAGACATCTCTTTGGCCCTACACAGTCGAATCTTTAAATACTCCACTTCTGTGACTTTGACTGCATCCCATACATTTTGATGCCTTCCTTTCAGAGTAAGCTGTTAAAGAAAAGAATCTAATATGTGTTATCTCTCCTCTGTGGATTATTTAGAAGTATATGAGGCTTATATGTTTTTCTCTTCTAAATCGATCTTAGCCAGAGATTGCATTCTGTATGATTTCAATCCTCTGATTTCAAATAATTGAATGACTCATTTCCTTGTCTAAATACTTTTTGTGGCTGTTTCAATTGCAGTTAGAGATGTCATGGACTGTTGGTTTGAGGTTCAGTCTTCTCCATGTGTCACTATGCCAACTATCTAAAAATCATGATGTATAAAACTTTTATATAATTATAGATTTTTCCCTTTTGCCCTCAAGAAAAACTCCTCTGCTGGTTTTTATTGTTTTTCAATGGCTGTACTAACTATAGAAGATGTTAAATCCTCTATGATTATGAATTTGAATAATCAATTTTCTCAATTTCTGACTTACAAATTTTCAAGTGTGTTTGAAGTGCATCCAAACTTAGAATTGTTATATGTTCTTGATAAGTTATTTTTTTTTGCCTCCTCGTGCACTTTATTGAATCCACTGTGGACAGATAGGTGAAGGTAACATTTGCATAGGCATAGGGTAAAGGGTCAAGGCCTCAGCCTAGGGGGAGGGCCAGAGGTGGACCATGGAACACAGGGCGGCTAGAATCCAGAATGTGGCACTCTTTGTGAAAGTGATTGAAAGACTACTGCAGAGGTGGTAGAGAAAATAATGATGCAGATAATGACCATAAGGATGCTGAAGACCAGGGAGCTGATATTCAGGCACTTGGCAGTGGAGGCGTAGGCCTGGGCTCCAATCACATCGCCCACCATCTTCCTGTCCCTGGACTTCACAGAGTAGGTATAGGCGATGAAGCCCAGGCAGTAGGCGTTGAAGAAGAGTGTATTGAACAGGGACCAGACCACATGGTCAGGCACAGAGACCTCTCTGGGCATGTTGATCACAGTGGTCCTCACAACAGCTGAGTTGTTGG
>JADRCD010217441.1:0-14853 GCA_019843815.1 Montemys delectorum
TTTTTTTTAACATTTTCATGAGATCACTGTGTTGGCTCTGCTATCGTTCCTTTGATATCTCCTTTCATCTATGCCCTAAGTCTTCTCTTCTTCTGCAGCTTGCAGTTAGGAATTTGGACGCTGATGTGGGACTCCTCCTTTTTTAATTCTCTCTACTCCTTGAAAAGTGAGTGCGTTCTGCGGAGGTGGACAAGTAGGCAGAGGCTCAAGAGGAAAAGGAAATGCCTCAGATGTCTTCAAGCATACCACCTTTTGTCATAGCATTTCAAACAGAGCCCCGTGACTTCCAAGGACTGTGGCTCTTGATCAGACGAAAAGGTCAGAAATGGTCTCAGGATAGCTGGCACTGACTAAGGTGCCAGGAGCTTGAGTTGGTGTGTATTGCAGTCCTAGCCCCAGTACATATGCAGAGAAATACCAGAGCTTTACCACATGCTCAAGGTAATTGTTTTTGTGTGGTTTGCCAGAGAAGTATTAGATGTAGTATTAAGCATTCTGGACCCAAGACTTGCTTAGCCCTTAGGAAGTATATGACACTGGGCAAGTATCTGCTATTCCGCAATCTCTGTCTTCTCACCAATTGCAAGGAGATTGTCACCCCTCCCCCAAACCGATAACTCCATAATCAATTATGAATAGATAAATGCCTTAGAAATGATAACATGTTATTCTTCTGTCCCCAAAGTTCTCAGCCAGGAGGCAGTATTAGCAGAATCAACAAATATGGGAAAGGAGAGTGGGAAGGGAACAGAGCCACATCTGCAAACAGACAGGAGTCATAGCTGCACATCTCCCCATTCAGCCTCCAGGCGTAGGAGGACTGGCACCCACACCATGCTGCAGGTTTTCAGCAATGGAATCAGGGAAGGATGGTATACCATACAGGGCCCAGTTCCTTGAAAAAAAAATCACTTCAAATCTACTTCCTTGGTGTGTTGCAATACTGCTTTACTCCTAAGGAAAAGGGATATGACTTAAACTGACCCATTTCCTATGCGTATCACGGCTGGACCCTCAAATGTGAGTCTCAGGCTCCCATAGAAGCACTAAGGATGTTGTAAGGAAGACAGCATCCTCCACTCCATCCCCACTGAGAAATGGACTATGTCTATAGCCCAGAAATCAGCATTTTGAATAACCATGCATATTAAAATATAGAGACCCAAGTTGGAGACTAGCAATAACCACAGTTGTAATTTTTCAAGGTCATTAAACTGCTCTTTACATGTGGGATGACATCCTAAGTGTTGGATGTGAATTTATGTCTTCCAGTCCACCACCGGGTTATGAAGTCTACATTGTCCTCATCTCTGACTTACACACGGAAGGTGGAATTCTGCTTTCTGGATGTGCTGCAGTCCTGCAGGCAAGCGATTCCCTCAGTTTTTACTCAGGGCACAAGCACATACGCCCTGATCTGTTCCGTTAAATTCATCCAATCACGCCTCCAGGCAACACGTACAAGGAAATACAAGAACGTGTGGTATCCCTGTCTCCGACAGAATCTACCCCAAGTTTGCAGCTCCCAGAGCACAGCTCTCTCTCACTGAGCTGGCTGCTCAGTCTCTGCATGAAGGCCAGACTTCTCTTTCCCCTGTTCCATTATGGTTTTCTGCTTGAGATGCATTTGGGATGTTTAATTTATACCCCCTGATCATAAAGTGATCACATCACTAAAAAGGTTGCTGTGTTGATTTATAAGATCGTTGTCTGTGTCTGTTAATTAGAGAAATATCATTTGGCTCCCTACAGAAGAAAAACAATAAATTATAGAGGAGGGAGAGGCAATTGGCCCCCAAACCTATGTGAATTCTTAGTCTTGAATCTTATTTATGATCCTAACTGATTTTATTCCATTTATATCAACAACCATTAGGGGAAAAAAGATTCATCTCAGGCTAAAGAGGAAGGAGGAGAAAGAAACAGGAAGGAGAGAAAATAAATGTAGAAGCCATGTCTATGGGCCTGTTAGGTACATAAAACTCTTTTCTGAGGGGGAAAATGACAGGGACCAGGTGCTGAAGAGGTTGGTACAGAATTGCAAACATGCCGTGAGCTATAAAATAGAGGTGTATGAGACTATCAGAGGCTTCTGGGAGACAGACTGAGTTCAAGGTTAAGGCTGAGTTGACTTGACTAAGACAGAGGGAAATGTGTTCCAGGAAGAAGGGAGAGCAACATAAAAGGTGGCAGGAAGAAAGGTGCAAAGACCTGAGTGTTCAGTATACAGTGAAGGCCTTGGATGCTGGAGCCAATTCAGAGTCCACAGGGCACCTTACATGGGCCCTTGCATCCAATTACTGAGATGTTACTATAAGATTCTAAACTCAGGCCTGAGGTGCTATGGTCTACTTTCCGTTGTTAATTGTATTTATAAGCGGTCTTTGGCTTTTGTTGTTGTAGTTGTTGCTGCTGCTGCTGTTGTTGTTTTATCTTGAAAAGGTTTTTGGTTTTCCATGCTCAAAAATATTCCCAAATCAATTCAGGAATGATGGCACGAGCTACTAATCCCAGGATAATGGAGGCAGAAGGACCTCCAGTTTGATGTTAGGGTAGATCACATAGTGAGACATTGTTTCAAATAGTGAAGAAGTGGAGGTTGAGAAGCAAACAGAGGAGGAAGGGTGTGTGAAACTTTGTTGCAGACATGAATTAAAATGCTACAAGATAAACACGAAGAAGATGAACAGCCAAGAAGACTGGGGGTGTTGGGGAGCCCTGTTCTCATGGTATTTGCACAGAGAGGACTCAGTAAGTGAGAAATGAGGCTGCCTGAGGAACCCCCAGGTTAGAGGACAAGCAAAGACAGAAATGTTGAATTGCCAGTGTCCGTGCTGAGGAGCAGTTGACTCCCAGTTTTCTTTCTTGAGGTGCTCCTATAGGGTAGACCCTCCCAGGGAGGGTACCGTTATCAAGAGACACAGGACATCTCCTCGGACCCTTCCAAGAAAGATTTCTGAAAGAAGGCAGAAACAGATAAAAGCTAATGTGGAGAGGATTGTCACTGTGTTTCCTCCTACAGAAGAATAAAATATGGCTTCAGGTAATTCTTAGACATGGTGATGCCATTTCCTTAACTCATATCCTTCTAGAAAGTTCTTATAGGGTGCTGGGCATCTCAAGGGATGAAACCACCGCAGTTCATTTTGAGAGCCCTGGATAGAGGCAGAAGTATCCACACCCTTATGTGGCCTAAGGGCTCCAAACAACAAGAAACCTAGTTCCAGCTTCACAGGATTTGAGATGTTCAGCAATGAGACCCTGTGCCATTGTGGCTCCCCAGTGCCTTGCTTCTGAGGAACACACAGCCCCAGCAGGACAACCTGACACAGTGTAGCCATAGCAACACTTAAGCCACATGTCCCCAAATTCTTGATTTTCTTCAACATTGTCAAAATCACCACCAGAGAATGGTCTCAGTGGTCAGAAATAGAGAGGGCAAGGTGGTTTTTGTCTGCTAGTTTTAAATAGCATTGCCAATGATCTAAAGATTTCTGGACTCTCATCGGGCTCCTTACCCCCACTCCCAAGGACCTCTTCTCTCTCTTCCTGAATCTATGACCCATGCTGTGCTGTGATCCCAGAGATACATGACCACACCACCATGGTGCATGGATCCTTACTCAGCAGTCCTTCACTGGCTCCATTGAGAGTCTCTGCCTAGTGATGGGGAACGAGAACGCCTGAGAAGAAGGTGTGATTTACATCCAAGAGCACAGGTGAGCAAGTTGCCCACGTTACCCTTACTTGCCACACAAGCTACGTCTGTGTCTGGCTTCATTTCTGCTCTTCATTCTGTCCTTGCAGGCACGTATGTGCGTGTCAAGCCTCACACCACACGAGAGAGCCCAGGATGTTTTGGTGGCTGGTGCTTGGTGCTTCACACTTGACAGGTGCTCAGGGTGCACAGTAGAATCACCATGGAGACATTTAAATACAGAAAACTGTATCTTGGGATGTGTTGAAGCTAGAAGTGACTCTCTCATTTTATAGAGATGTTACAACAGGGAGCTTTATAAAACCATCAAAGATATATCATCTTTTAAGTTGAGCACAACGGAAAGCAAGTTGTGGTAGATAGCCACAAGGACTCCCATTGTATCCTTCCCCTTGATGCCCACCCCTCATTTCATTCCATTTCCAGGATGCCTTCAGCTTGGTCACATGTCCAACATGGTGAGAGGAAGGATAACGAGTGTGAGGCAAGCCGAGCCTTGGTGAGTCCAACAGAATATAAGGTGAACCACACCACATGCCCAATACTCTATTAGTTATATTTCAAAAGTAAACAAGTAAGGTTAATTTTAATAATATGTAGTACTACAATATTTCAATATCTAACAATATTTAACATTTTACTAGTGTTATTTTACCTCTTAATTTCCAAGTTGTGTTTTCAAATCAGGTGTATATGTTACAATTAAAGGAAACCTGCACTTCAATTTGGACTATACACCTCCACTCCTGAACTGCCATATTCAGAAGTATGGTCTTAGGCATGGGAACATGTTCTCTTAGCATGCTGTAAGAAGCCCAGCCTAGCCATATGAAAGTACCCCATGGAGGAGGAAGGAGACATAGCCATGGCCACGGCTGAGCTCCCAAATGTGGCAGAACAGCTTCTTCATATCTGTATGCTTTGGATTCTGCAGCTACAATGGAGCCACCATACAAAACAGAGATGCGTTCTTGTCTCTAAGCACTCCACAAACTGTAGAAGACTGTTGCTAGTTTAAGCCATCAAATTACCTGGTAGTTTGTTACATGGCAATACACAACCCAAACAGGTATTGTATAGGACACAGTTGGATGGAGCATGAATGATTTTCCTCTGTCCCTTAAGGACTGGTTCTTTTTCATGTTGACTATGCTACATGCTTTATTGTAGCTAATAGAAGGCAAAGTGGAGATCTTGGCCACCATCTTTGGCTCTTCCAGCATCTGCTTGGAAGACACTGTGATTGGTGAGAGTATTGTCAGGAACTGCCAGAGTCTTCCCTTCAAGTCGCAAGTTTGCAAGGGGATCTCAGCTGATCCAAATCTCATTTTAGCACCTTTCTTGTAACTGTTGTATGAGGATTGAGAAAATGGGTACCCGAGAAAGAGGATGAAGTGCATAGGCAAAGATGTTAAAACAGCAGTAAGTAAATAAATGCCTGAGAGTGAGCAACAACGACAACAATAACAACAACAAAACGACTAGAAGGAGAATACCATGGCACATAGGGTGGGATTGACCAAACCCAAGGATTCCACTCAGGGGATGGAACCACCTGAGCAGTCCTGAGGACCTGGTTGGGTGGGATGCAAATGCCTAATGCTTTGTGAGCACTTACGACATTCCAAGGAGAGAGAGAGAGAGAGAGAGAGAGAGAGAGAGAGAGAGAGAGAGAGGCAGACAGACAGACACACAGAGAGAGATAGAGACAGAAAGACAGACAAAAAGACACAGACAGAAACAGAGAGGAAACATAAGAACCAGTGTTAGTGAAGCCAGCAAGGGCAGAGCCTCTACAAGAGTGTGAGACAGAAGCAGTTTGCTCCATCCTTGGACTTAGAAGGGCCACATTTAGAAAGGATCTCTGTCCAGCTTAATTCACCAGTGCTGTCTCCACTTGAGTTTTTAATTCTTTACCAAGGAACTCCAGACTTGGTCAGCAAATTCAGATAGAGCATCCTCACATAGGAGTGAGGAAACTCTTGTGCACTGAGCTTTACTCTGAAGGACACAGAGATCACTGTGTCCTGTGATTTCATGTTCCCAAGAAGATGAACAGAAATGTGAATTGTAAACACAGACAAGAGAAACCAAGGACCATGACAGGAGAAATAAACAGACCTTGGTAAGCCTAGGAGGGCAGAGAGGACCAGCACACACCTCTTCTGTGTATAGCCCTTTTGGGACTCTTGTCTACAAACACACGGATGCACACACACACACACACACACACACACACACACACACACTCACAATTTTAAAAGCATTAATTGATTCACTCATTCACTTATCTAGTGTTTTATTAATGCTCTGAGAATGCTAGGGACCATGACATCTTAAAGATTTAACAAAAGTAAGTAAGCCCATGGCTTCCTTTGGGACTCTCTCAGTTAGTGGTCTCATAATGCAAGGTGCTTCAAAACTCCAATTGAAGATAGAAACTATTGTGCTAAAGAGCAAGAGACCCACCCCTCCACTGGGTCTGTGTGATAGGTGTATGTGTGTGGAGGGGGTGGATATTTGAAGCTAGGCTTTTTACCTTTCTCTCTTCTCTGCTTCTGAGCATTTCAGAATGCAACTGTCCTTCTAAGCTAGTGGGATCCCCTTGGTCCCTGCTAGATTGAAGTATGTCTTCCCACTAGGCCCCTAGAGGCATGGAAGGAACCTCTCAGCTCACACAGGCATTCCAGACATCCTTTGGCTGAGATGTGAAGAGATGTGAGATGAAGAGAGGACAGAAATCAAATCCCACCACAGGGAGAAGAAGCCAAGAATGATGGAATCAAGATGGAACGTCTACCCGGACACTCTAGGACCAGGACCAGAGAAGCCCTTGCTGAAATCAAAGAAAAACAAGAGACTCCACCCTTCAAACAGCATTCCTAGAAGTTATGGTAGGAGATTGCATGAGAGGGTTGGCCACTCTGCTCTCCCTCCCAGCGCCCCCCCCCCCCGCTCCCTCATAAACACCGTTTCATGAAGGTCCCAGTTTTACATAGTTCCTAAGCTTCCGGAAATGTACAGTGCACACAGACAGCCCCCACCCCCGTTCCAACATGTTTTATAAACATAACAAGCTATAGCAGCTGCCCCAGATGTTTTCACAACTTATTTTTTTTTCATAATTTAAAATCTGTTCAACCTGATGTTTTTTCTTTTGCTCTGTGTGCATTTCAACTGTAAAAAAGGAAACTGAAATATTATTCATGTGGTGTTATGCTGTTACACCTAATTTCTTCTCAAGTTCACACTAAACCGAAATGTCTCTAGGAACCTTAAAAAAGGCAGCAGCCGAGAAAGTGAGGAAATATGTCAAGGCTTGTAAATAAACAGCTGGCTCCCGACATATGGATTTTCTTCTATATTTTTCAGGTGCCACAATCCCCCATCCGTATCTGCCAGCCCCGCAGCACACGGCATAACTCAACTGTAATTGATAATGCAAGGGCAGATGGAGAGGATTGTCAGCTCCTCCCTTGAGTCTCTGGGGACTCTGCAGAAATCAAAGCAGATGGTCCAATTGCATCTTCTTTATGTGCTGCTGGGAGCTCCTCTGTCTGTGGGATAATGGATCATTATGGCCTGCTGTGTACAAACACCAATATGCTTTTAAAACTGGTCCTCAAGCTTATGAAAAAGCACTATATTTCATATTAATTTGTGAGGCTGCACTTAACAAGGTCCACTGCTGTTAATTTATGATTTGGAAGGGTGGGAAGGAGAACTTCCCATGAAGCTCTCTGCCCTGGCACCTCCCTTCCCCCAGCCTGGCTTTCTAGAACCCTCATCTAGCCCTGCCTGCCATCCAAGCCAGTGGTGATCAAGCACAGTGATCACAGAAGGCCTAGTGCAGGCTGATGGAGAAGTCTGTGCCCAACCTGTTCGGACATAGCTTCCAAAGAGAAAAGGTTCACAGAGAAGCTAAACAGTCAGGCAGCCTGGCAAGGGCACATAGGTATCTGCTTTGAAGGAGCCTTTTTTTCTTAATTATTAAACATATAGCATACATACTACATGGGTAGTACTTCCTGGATAGGGAGGGACCAAGAAGATATGTATGACACACACTCTGTAGCATCCTGTGGCTGCAAATAACTCAGTAGGAAGTTCCTGAAGAGTGTGGTTGGGCTACTCTGAGACTGTCATGAAATATGGAGGCAGAATAATCATGTCCTGCTCAGAGATTGAGAAGTTAAGGTCTACTGGCTAACTGGGACTTGGCCAGGTGACAAAATATGCAGGAGATGTTGGGGCCTTGTGTGCTTTCATGCCATGGGGTGGAGAAACTTGTGGACATGTGACCTGGATGGAGAAAGTATTCCATTCCTCTGCTCTTGGCTGGGGGCCTGCCTGCTCCCCTTGGTCCTATTACCAAGAGTCTCCAGGCCAGCTGCATACACAGTCTTTTCCCTATGATGCTAGTAACCAATGGCTCAAAGAAGGAGATACTGCTCAAGTGACTACTGTGTCTAGCAGGTAGCAAGACCTTGGGTAGGTCCCAGGGCTTGATGAAAGGGATTCGTGGGAGGTCGGCAAGCTGGGAAGGCGGCCACACTAGTCAGAATAAACCTCCCTGCTGTCTAGGGAGGGCAGAAGCCACAGGTTTGTAGTTCTTGCCTTTGGTTTTTAAAAGTTCATCTGCCACCTCACTTTCCCTGGCTTATGTGGCACCACAAAGTCCCCAAAGCCACAAAACATTGAATTTCTAGAGAAGAACCACAGGCTTATCTTACATGGCTCCTTATAGCTCTGCTTCAGAAGGCTCTAGAAACAATCTTTTTTCAGGTTTTGTGTCTCCTAATTTAAGACAATCCTAAGAAAACTAGCAATGTTCGACATAATGAAAACCCTGGGAAATGTAGGCTGGGTATGGCTCAGTGGAACTGGGTGCACTTCAGATACACAGGGCCCTAGGTCCCATCCTCAACATTGAAAAGCAAAGAAAGAAAAGGGAAAAATCAGAAGACAGATATTGCTATCTATAAACTCAGATTTTTAGTGTCACCTATATTTTTAGACTTGACAGTGCAGAGATGTGTCACTGTACCTGTTGCCAATGATAGCTGTGGACACCAGGACCTTTCACTGGTTATTGCCTGGATGGACATCATCTGGAACCTTCGGTTAGGGATTCCTCCCATTTTCACTTGGCTCTGGGAACTACAATACCCTGGGGAAAAAAAATAAAGGTTGCCTGCACATCACAAAGCAAAGTCTTGCTCATCAACCATCAGATGGTAAGCAACACAAATGGGATTCCTCTCACAGATCAGCCAGGAGAGGGAAGCCAGCCCCGACACAACAGCCCTTAGGAGTATTTTTATGTGACTAACAGGAATTAATTATATATATAAATGAGATGCAATATCTTGCAGGCCTCTCTTCACTGGCAGAATGGCTCATGGTTTGTTGTGAAGGAAACTTGAGCCTTGATTGCACTCAGCTGTCCAGACCCCGGCTGTATGTAGGCCCCTGGAAGTGTTCCTCTAGAAAAGACTAGAATGAAATGGGCTCTTTTAAGTACTCCAGACTACATCAGGGGAAACAAGATCAAACAGTCGAGATTCTCAGGACTTTCTCTCTAACCCTTTCCTGAAACTTGCACACTCCATGCCAGCGATGACAGCAACTTGTCGTACCCAGCTGCCGTCACCTACTCTGACCATTCACGTGCAGAATGAGACCTAGAGGTGTCTTAGAAGGTCTGTATTGTACACCAGGCATCCTAGTCACCTTTTGGGAGCTCAAAATGTATTAATTCACTCGTCTCTTAATTTATTCAACTTATTTGTAGGGAATTACTCACATGAGCCACAAGACTCCTACCAGGTCAACTACTTTGTTGTCATTTAATTATGACAATAAATGTACCTAATTTTAATACCTGTTCCAAGATGGTCATTTTATTCATTCATTCCCCACTTTGCCCAACCATAGCTTTGTAAATTAGGAAACCACGCATCCGAGTGGCTAAGGAGAACCCTGGAAGCATATTATAAAGGCAAAATTTAGGGATCCCTTGGTGGAATCTTCTCAGAGACTTCCTAGGGAGTGCATCCACTGTAGCCTGGCTACCTTAGAAGGCAAGACTACAGTGGTCTGTTTCAATGGTCTGTTTGTCTTCCCAGGTTGCAGCAGGTGTCACATGTGGTGAGCCCAGAGTTCAGGGCTAAATGGACCTGAGATGACATTTTGGAGCTGCACGAACTGCTGTGTGATCTTGGGTTTCTCTGGATGTTTAATCGTCACTTGGATAAACTCAAGTTATCGCTCATAGGTTGTATATAACTAAGTAAAACAAGGCTGCTGATAGGTCTCTACTCAGGACAGAGTATGGCCATTCCCTATCATCAGAGGCTGACTCCTGGGTACCTAGTACAACCTACACATTGCACTCTGAGATGTTTGGAACTTATGATCCCCACCCTCTATCTACCCCACGCTGAGCCTCGGTTTCCCCATGATGGGATTTTTATACCCTAAGCCTCAGTACATCCCAGGAGTATTAAGAACCCAGGGCTTGGTGGCAAAACTCTCCTCAACCACAGAAGTGTTGAACTGTAATTTGGAGCTAACAGAACCCTCCAAGAACTCCTGATGAGCCGGCAGGAGGATAGCACCCTATCCCTAGGTCAATATAATGCCTGATTATGCTACTTAAAGGACTATTACTAAGTACATGGGGCTGTGAGTAGATGATCATCACCAGGCCCCTGGACCAAGAAATTCAATGTTTGATTGAACTTGCCTTTGAAAATAGCTTCATTATGAGGTATCTGTCTATTTATCTATCTATCATCTATCTATCTATCTAGGTAGAAAATATTTTATATAAAATTGTTTGAAAAATTACTATGGAATTGACATTAGTGTGGAGTTATAAGGCTCAAATACTTTTGCAACTTATCATACCTATATGTTATGATGCTCTGACAAAAATAGAAACTTACTCTGGCTGTAGGAGTAAGTTTATTTGTTGAGTCTTAAATTTTCTCCTTTTAAAACTCAGAGCTGGGGAGACGGACTGGACCAGTGGTTAAGTGCTTCTGCTGTTTGTGCAGAGGACCTGGATTTGTTTCCCAGTACCCACATGTTGACTCATAACCATTTCTAAGTTTGGTTCCAGGGTTCCCAATGCTTCCCTCTGGTCTCTGCAGGTACCAGGCATACATGTAGCGGATATACATATATAGATGCAAAATAATCCTACACATAAAATAAACAAATTTTTAAAGCAATCTTCTGTTTCCTATGTTACATGTTTGCGTTTTATATTCTTTCCCCTCTCTCTCTCTCTCTCTCTCTCTCTCTCTCTCTCTCTCTCTCTCTCTCTGCTGCATAGAACTTTCATAAAGCTAGCAACTAGTCACCTGTGTATTGTAGTCCTACTACCCATCAATGTTCTCAATGAACATTAACCAAATACTTATTTTTCTTCAAAACAACATTCTGCATAGGTCATGGGGTTCTGTGGCAGAGCTATCTGTGTCTCCCAAGAGTCTAGTGAGACATCTAGAAAGTGAAGCATGGTGAATTAAGGGGAAACTGTATAACCCAGATGTTCTGGCCTCAAATCATAGAAAATCACCCAAGTTGAGACCCAGACTTCCAGGCTCTCCCCACTCCATCAGGCCTCTGGCTTGGTGGCCATCAGTCACAGCTGGACATTGCCCACCATCCTATTAGTTCGTATGAACAAGCTGAGCTAGTTAGATTATTTTACCACCTTTCATAAGCTCTCCTGTGTCAGGATGATTTCTGAAAGTACATTGTAACAATGCCAGAACACTGGCGGTTGTATCGTCTCTTTTCTCTGGCTTCAGAGCTCTTTTATTCTTAACTCTGCCTCATTGTTCTTGAGATCAATGGGAATTATTAAGGCAATCTTTCTTGCAGATGAATTGCTATGGAAGCCATGACTTTAATAGACAGGAATCTTTTCTTATTTTTCAACTTAACTGATAGAGCGGTCATTTCCTTAACAGGTGGCAATTCAGTCCTTCCTGAATAGAGAGAGGGTCATGATGCTGTTGAAGACACCTTAGATCAGAAGAAAATGCAGCAGCGGCCTCAATATGAAAAGAATTGTGGATTAAAGAGACGGTGCCATCAGTTGGAAACCCTTCTGAGCATTGATGTGAATTAGCCTTTCTTGAACACTCTTCACTGGAGACAACATCAAAACCTGGGGTCCCACAGCCCAACCTAATATGAGATTTTCAATTAATGTAGACTGTAAACTTTCCATGTCTCTAAAGCTGCATGACTCCACTCGTGTTGTTATGTTACTTTTAATCTATATTCCTGTGGGGAGATCAATCACTGTCTCCTACGCATTGCTGGGAAAACAGTTTTTTGGACAGGTGAAATGGCTTGCCCACATTTTAAGGGGAGTGGCTAAGGATGCATTAGGACCCAAGTGTCCTGAGAACACTGGCTCTGGGATGAGACTGGTTATATACGTGTTCTTAGTCCTCTGGTTTTTAGCTATATGATCTAGGACTAGTTATCATTGGGGCTTAACAGTTTCCTGTTGTGGAGCTGGGAATGACACTTAGCTCAAATACAATAACACTAGAGAGTATGTAAGCCAGAGTATATGAAACAAAGGATAATATACCCTGCTATCATATCAGTACAAACCAGGGGTCACTAGTGCTGTGTAGACGGGTGTATAGACTTAATAATTTCTAATAGTCTTCACAGCATGATTATGTAGGGATCTTCCTCAACTACTACCTAAGTGTAGCTTTGTTCTATTGCTGTGCTGAGTAGAATGAGAACTGAGTCAGCCTGGCATGGTGGTTGTTTGAATCTACATTCTCAGCACTCCAACTGAGATGGAAGGATCTGGAGTTTGGGGCCAGTGTGAGCTACCTAGTGAGACCATCGCAGCACAAACAGAACAAAACAAAAGAGAAGTTTCTCTCTATGCTAGCTTTTGCACTTGGACAGTGGGGCTCTTATAAGAGTGTACCTCCCACATCAAAAATTACATTTTATTTATTTATTTATTTATTTATTTAATGTATGCACACATGTGTATGCATGTGGGTATGTATTGGACACCTTGGCATGTGTATGTGGAGGTCAGAAAACAACATTAGGGAGTCAATGCTATTTCTACCATGTAGATTCTAGGGGTCAAATTCAGGTCCACAGGCTGAGCAATACGCATCTTTACCTCCTGAACCATCTCACCTACTATGGACTGACTTCATTTAATAATGCTATGTGCTAGCTGAGAACTAAACTCTAACCATTCAAAGAGAATTCTTTTCAGAGAATTCCTTTCTGAGAAAAGCACACTGACCCTCGGGAGAAAAACAGAAGAGGAAAGAAAAAAAAAACAGAGGAAAGTGTGCATTTAACATTTGACTCCAACTATGCTCTCTATTTGTAGCATTCCCCAGTGGCAGACAGCTACACTCTGCAAGCGACTGGGTGGAACCCACTCTAAGCGCATCTACAGTCTCATAGAGCTGGAACAGGGCACCATACTAGTCCAGAGTTACATCCCAGAATCTCTGATGTTCATATTTTCCTGTTGGACAGTTTACAAAAGCCCCGATAGTAACTTTGAATAGTCGTGGTTTTCAGCAGTCTTCAACACCTGACCTACAGGAGAGAGGAAATAATGCTGCATCCCATGTTGGTGAAATGCTTCTTTACAGAGAAGTCTCAAATCCATCACTGGTGAGTCCTTATCAAAACCCAAATGATGTAGAGACAGAGGAAGGATATCCATCTTCATTCCCAGGTTGGATAGCTAAAGCCCAAAAAGGTCTCCTTCACTCCACCCACTATGGGGCAATGAGTCAGAAAAGCAGAAAAGATGGCTGTGTAGGGCCACAGCAGAAAGAGCCAGGAATCCAACACTAACAAATAAGAAGGACTGGCTGCTCATTTTCTAATGTAAATTCTAGAAAGGAGCCAGGAAAGCAGGGATAGGAGGTTGAGAGAGCACATTGGATATAATCAGAATCAGATTCAAGGTAAACTACTCATGGTTAATAGGGTCAGCCACCCAAGCAGCAGCTAGACATGGAATTTTCCACCCTTGGTCCACACAGCATTCACAAGAGCCCACATGAGTGTTCACCACAGGTCAGGCTGCCAAAAGTACTCAAAAAAGAAACAGGGGTCTCTGAGCCTCTTCTACCCCAAAGCGTGGTCTTGCAGCTGCAATATTCCAGGTGTCGGGGGCATCTACACCAAGATAATAGTAGCAATCAACAATGATACTCATCCCCCACAAGCATCCATTGACAGCGTGGAGCTCTGCATAAGGAAGGGTGTTAGGCATATCATATGACTCGAGACACATTCACAGCATAATTTTTGAAGCAAAGAATCCTGGTTTCTCTCTTTTTTTCCTCTCTTTGAGATAGATAGGTTGTGGCTACACAGATCAAGCTGAGTTTGAACTCCTGATCTTCCTGCCTCCGCCTCCCAGGTACTAGGATCACATGTGCAGTACAAGGCCTGGTTAGTTATTCTCATTTTATAACCAAGAAGATATAGAGCATAGGAAGTCAAGATATCAACTTGAAGGAGACCAACCTGAGCTTCAAGTGGCTCAGCCCAATCCTGTCATGCACTGTGTCAACATCCATTAAAAAAAAAATCTTACCTTGGTTTTTACCTGTTCTGCATGTGCCTCCTTGGTTACATATAACTTTCAGACATTAGCATCCCCTATTCAAGATGGGGAGGATAAAATCCAAGGCAGCCCAGATTACTGCAAAAACATACAAAGAAAAGAAGCACTTGGGTTCAGCCCCTCTCTAACTCTCTGCGATTACCCTGGTCTCAGCATCCATTATACCTGCCTGGGAGGTCAGGAGAAAAAGGGTTAGTTGTTGGTAAGAACCCCAGGACCTAGGTATCTCCAGGTTCAGGCCATCTTATATGGAGTGGCTTCAACCCTTCAACCCTGGGCTGGGGAAGAGACAGAGAGGGAAAGGGACAGGAAGGACAGAGTCAGGATGCTCTCGCAGATCCTTATTCTTTGCCCAGGCCTAGCACCTAATAACCATCTGTGTCCTTGTTAGAATATGGAGTGTTCCCTGCAGGCTCCTGTTACACATGAACAACCATGCTGAACACCCTGTCTGCTGGAACTGCTTTAGACG
>JADRCD010217441.1:14953-30661 GCA_019843815.1 Montemys delectorum
TCTCTCTCTCTCTCTCTCTCTCTCTCTCTCTCTCTCTCTCTCTGTCTTTTTTCTGTCTCTCTCTTTGTGTCTCTTTCTGTCTCTGTCTCTCTCTGACTTTCTCTCTGGCTCTCTCTGACTCTGGCTCTCTCTGTCTGAATCTCTCTGGCTCTGGCTCTCTCTGCTTCCTGCCGTAATGGGGTAAAATCCTCTGCCACAGGCTCCTACCAGAATATTTCTGCCTCGTCTCAGGCTCAAAGCTGTGAATCCAGCCACAATTGGACTGAAGCTTTGAAATGGGAAGCCAAACAAAATAAAACAAATCAACAACAACAAAACAAATGAAAGCAATGAACAAATGAACAAATAAACAAAAACATCTTCCTTAAGTCATTTTGAGTGCAATGAAATAAAAAACCTAAAACAAAATACTGTAGCCACAAAGCTCACACCTGGACAGCCTCAGACAGCAAAGCTATTTCCCATTCTCCCATCCATCCCCCAAAGTTAATATAAAACCTTCTTGCTTGGCCGTATTGCACTTCTCTGTGGAAATGAAGAGATTGTGTTTGGATACTGTCATGATGGCAAAGGCTCTTTCTTTAAATTCTATCACGTTCTTCCCACCCTGGAGTTGTGATGAAATTCTTGCAACTCAAAAACCACAGCAGAATGGATGCAGAACAAGATGGAAAAAACACCAGAAGACTCAGGATAGATGACTTTTTAAAATTATTAATTAAGATATACGCTTTAAAATTAAACAGCACAATAGAGCCCTAAATGCTGGGACTCAGACAAAGGGCAGCCAAATACAAAATACACTAAAATGAATTTCTGCTGACTGGAGGCAGCTGTCCAGCATCTTCACAGAAAAATGGCTGCTTCTATCTTGAGTCACAAAAGTAGTCCTAGCGCATGTTACTTCATTATGGAGCAGATTTTGCGATGAGTATGGTGTAGCAGAGCAAAGTGTCTTAAATATGGCAATGCCATAAGCACATTTGTCATCTCAACGACTGGTTGAGGTATTCAGATGCCTCTAAAGGCCCCAAACTGGAGGAGGGAAGGCAGCTGCTGAATTCACAACTAAAGAACGGCTACCACGGGCATCACCCCTGAAGGGTCACATGGGTTTCCACCCCAGGTTGGAAAGCAGGGTGAAAATCTTGCTTCTCCTGCTTGCAAAACTAATGACTGTAGAGTCATTAACAATTCTCTTGCTTCAGTTTTCTCTTTCTCTCTCTTTTTAAAGACGTGTTCATTTTTATTTATGTGCCCCTGTGCATGCCTTACATGTGTTCCTACAGTCAAGTACATGCAGGATCCTGGAAGTCAGAA
Organism: Montemys delectorum; assembly: GCA_019843815.1. Lineage (NCBI taxonomy): Eukaryota > Metazoa > Chordata > Mammalia > Rodentia > Muridae > Montemys > Montemys delectorum. The sequence goes on from JADRCD010217441.1 coordinate 16,274, forward strand.
GAGGACATTGAAACTGGAGTTAGAGGCAGTTATGAGATGTCTGCTGTGGGTCCTGGGAACTGAGTTCTCTTCAAGTTAGAGCTTTTAATCTCTCCAGAAAACGTTTAGTTTTCTGATTTGTCAAAGTGGGTGTAACAATCAAATTTTGCTTTCGAGGCTGTTCGGTAAATCTCTGTAGACAATGGCTGGCATGGAACAACTGCTTTTACAGGTTAGAGATTGGTACCTTAACCATCTTGTCCAGGAAGGGGTAAGTAAGTGAAAGGAGTGCATCTTTCTTGGAGTTACTTTGAGTATCACACCCAGAACCTGTTTGTGCTGTACCCAAAATATCTCTCTGTTCATGTGCCAGTCCCTGCCCAGATCCTAAACTGGAGATGCAGAAATGGATCCCAAACTTGGAGATGTTCAGGGAAGCATAGTGGCTGCCTTATGCTGTACCTGGCCAATATAATAACACACTGGACCTTGATAAATACCTTATGGCTCATGGCATTGCCACTACAGCATAATGCCTGGAGAGATTTCTAGAAATTAACTGCCAATGTCCAAATTGAGGTCCCCGTGTCAGTACTGAGAACAAAACTCACTGGCATCCAATGAAACTATCACTTAAATGGAAGTTTTTGTTTTTGTTTTTATTTTTCTAGGTCCAAGGAAACAGAGAACAGCTTTCTGTTAACAAGACTTTCTCTGCCCAGCCTCCTCCAACGCTTGATTTTAGTGTTAAGTGATGCATGCTTGCCCTTGGATGTGGCTGACGTAATGAGAACAGTAGCTCACTGGTCCAAGGGGAGAGAAAAGAGATACATGATTCTCAAGCAGACCCTTCCTTATCAGCTCTGTTGAAGGAAGTGAGAAAAGCAAGAGAAATAAATGACAAAAGCTGAACAACCAATCAATCACCTCTGGTCACCTGCCAGCCCTGCTGCAGGTACAGTTCAGAGAACAAGCCCTCTCTCTCCTGGAACCTAGCAACCGTGGTAGAAAAGGATGAGCTGTGAGCACGGCTGGCTCTGGCTCTGGCACAAAGATCTATTTGGCTTTCTGCAACTTTAGGAATGTCTCCATGTCTCTGAGTTTCCTAGTACCTATGCCATCACACAGACAGTCTCAGGTTGCTTCTCCATTTTCAAATTCTCGAGTCTACAGGAGCACAAAATTGCCAGGGTAGGAAGAATGTTTAAATATATTTCCGTTCACCTCTCTATCAAATGGAAAACTTTCTAGGATGTTGTTATCAGATATCTGCAAATTGTTATTTGCATGGGGGGGGGGGTCATTGGCCAATGAGGGTGAATGAATAGACAAAATTAAACAGCTGTATCAGGAAATTGTGTCCTTTGGACATAATTTTCTGAGTGCCATGATCAGTATAAGAAGTTTTGGGTGTATGATCTTCAAAATTTTGTGGCACCCAGCATTGTTTTCCTTGGCCTTATGACATCTATTTGACTAAATAAAGAGCCAATTTTAGAATAATAGAATGGCTTCATTCATTCATTCATTCATTCATTCAGCAAGTTATTGTGCACCTGTTGGATACCTAAGTGGAAGGCTTCAGACATTCAGAGAGATCTTAAATATGGTCTATCCTGATTAAGACAATGTAGCAAAGTCTTTTAACACAAAATGAGTCTTAGAATCAAACCGAGCTCACACCAGACCTATGGAAGCTATTTGCAAATTCTCTGATCCAGCGGCATTTATCTTGCCATTCTGTGCCTTGATTCTTTTTTTTTTTTTTTTAATAAAATAGGCATACTACTATCTGCTGACAGGAGAGTAAGAGAGGATTATGTTGAGTTAATAACGTCAAGCACTTAGCACATGATCTGGGACACAAGAACCAGGCAGTAAACAACAGCTGTTATTACAAGCTTCAAGAACATTTTGAGTTGATGGCTGGGCCAAGCATGGCAAATGGCTGTTTTGTTTGATTATTTTTTTGTTTCTTTCTGCAGAGGGCAGATCTCCCACGTGCTGATGAGTTTTGTGGCAGCCAGGGGACAGAGAACAGACGCCTGCCTGGTTCTCTGTGGAGTATGAAGCTGGGCAATTGTGCAGCCTGCCAGCCTCCAGCTCCAGGCTTGGCAATGAACCTATGGAATATTCCAGCCTCACATTAAAAGGCTCCTTTCCTCCCTGAGTCAAAGAAAAAAAATGCTATATCCTTTGGCAGTCCATATCATGTCAGTAACTCCCAAGGTGGTTTAGATGTCAAACCGAGAGGTGGCTGTCTTTCTATCCCTCCTAGAGCCAAGTTCTAACCAAGATTTGCCCAACTCAATAAGGCTCTCCCAGACCCTGCCCACACAAAGGGGCTCCGCATAGCTGAACAAGGCCTTCCATCACATCAGAGTTCAGGTTGGGACAAGCTGGAAAAATCATCACCAGGGAATCCCAGACTCAAGGCATCCTGTCACTGGAGTGCGGAGGACACTCAGCAGAGGGGACTGCACTGGCTCCCTTGCTCCGGTGGGAGCACCGTCCCTGTGCACGCTGGCACAGAAGGTTTTGTCATTTGGACTGTAATAAAATCCACTTCCTGAACTCTGTTCACCTCCAGGTTGGGGCTGGAGCACTTGGTCTCTGCAGATGCTCCTACCCTGTGCAGAGGCCAGCACACACCTGCAGCAGGGGCTGCTGGGAGGAGCTGCTGGAGGCCACAGGAAATGCCCATGTGTATTAAAGGAAACTGTTCTTGGCCACCTTGGAGGGCAGGGAAGTGTTCCTGCTAAGGTGGGGGTTTAACATGGGCTGCATGCTGGAGTTCTCCAAGAGATTTTGCACTCATGATGCCAGCCTTTGGAGCAGACCCATTAAACTGGCACTGTGGGGGAGGAACCCAGGCATCAGTACAGGTTTATAGGTTAGCCAAAATGAGTCCGGCATGTGATCAAGTTTAAGACTTAGTTCCTAAGGAAGATGGAAATGCAAGTTGAGACTTGAAGGGCTGTCCTTCTTAACTTCCTCTCTTCTCTTTGCCCCTTCCTTCCTCCTCTTTTCTCATTCTTCTCTTTTGCTTTTTACTGATGCACTAATTATGCACTCTCTGTTAAGCTGAGGGTCTACAGTTAGATGGTTCTTAATTACAAATTCTGTCTTTACTGCTACTAATTATGAGACCCGAGGCAAGTTACTTAACCTCTCATAAGCTCAGCTTTCTTGTTGTGTATATTGGGGGGCGGGTATAGAAGCATTTACTGAGAATCTTTATGAGGATTAAGTACCATAGATGAATTGTTCAATATGTTGCTTTTGATTACTACATGATCATTAAATGTAGCATTATTTTTCTTTTAATTGTTATGCTAATCATTTGCCAGGAGCTACATTAGATATGGGGACCAAAAGCTGTTCATCGTATAGATAAGGTATTATCTCTCGTGACCAATGGTTTTCTTACTCCCTAAATTGTGAGGCAAAGCAGGACAGACAGAGATCTCCCTTGCAATTGGGACTTGAGCATTCCTTGTGACTGGCTCAGTCAAGGCACGCCACGAACACACCGGGGAACTGATACAGATGTGCAGCAGGTAATAGGATTCCAGGACAAGTCTCTCACCCTAAGGCTGTGTGATGTAACACCACTGGCATATGGCAGTTGGAGATTCTGAGGCGCAGCTTAAGTATTTCATCCCAGGTTGCACAGGTGGATATGTAAGGTAGGCGCTTAGGCACTCGGGTAAGTCAGGTGTGCTTGGGAGTGATTCAACCCTCAGGGAAAAAAAAATGAAGCTGTTCTCCAAACTTAAGCAAGCCTGCTGGGGGAGGACAAAACCAAGTGGGTGCAACATAGGACTGAGGCACCACGGAAAGGAGCTGGTAAGAATGAGAGCAGAGGAAAGAGGGAAGGGTTTGGGTGAACGTGGATACAGGCGGGCATGGGAGGACGACCAGTGATAAGTGGGCAGTGAGTCTACTTAAAAGGTAGAGAATGGAATGGTCACAGTTGTAAGAAGCCTACCCAGTCATGTCAATATAATTCAGTTTCCATGTCTCCTCTTGACCTTAGCCAAAATGTTGAGATGCAATGGTGTCTCTCACTGAACAATGAAGCTGCGTTCCCCAGGGAAAGCTGTTCGAATTTAAGCAGCTGAAATTGACATTAATCACTTGAGAGGTAAGCAAGCACCTTGTTTAAATGAGTTAGCTCAAGTGGCTCATGTTAACTTTGTGTACAATGGGCTCTGTCTTGTACAGTTTGTAAAGGTCTTCACTGCTGTAGGGGACACTTAGGAAGAATCACAAGAATCCAGGGAATTTGAATGCTCTGCTTTGCGTGTGTGTGTGTGTGTGTGTGTGGGGGGGGAGTCTGGATTTTGTTCAAGTCATGGCTTATAGCAAGGCCCTGCCTCTTATGAGAGTATAGTCACTCTGGTTTGCAGCTTCTGATTTATAAAATGGAGCTAAGAACTCAGCTGGCTCACAGGCTCTGGATGAGCTCTCTCCACGGCTGTTGAACGTCTAGCAAGGCGCTTCACCCAGACTCACGCTAGAGAGCTGGCCCACTGTCTGGATTTGCTGAGAGAGCTGCCACAGGCTCAGGAATTGCTCCTGTTGGCCTGGCTCTGCTGCTTCCAGAGTCCCTGCTGCAGCCAAGTCAATGTTCCCTCTTGTGCCAGAGCTGGCTACTTGTTATTTGTTTTGTAGGGTATTTGTTTTCCAATATTGTTACTGAGTAGGAAGGCTCTATCAATGAGGTCTGCGGCTTGATGGGTTGCTAATTGCTGGGGCATAATTGTCGCAGCGTTGCTTGGTGTTTCTATAATTCCTACAGCCAATCAAGGTGGCTGCTTCTCTAATTACAGCACTGCACATTCGCTGTCACCCACGTCCAAACACTCAACGTGATGTGTACTAGAAAGCTTTCCAGTGCTTGTACAGGAAGAAACTGGAGAGAGGAAGTCACTCTGAAAAATGACTGGTGACGTCAATTTCTAGTTCTGCATGGGTATATAAAAGGAGTTCTTAATAATCATGGCAAGGTCCACATTTTCTTAAAGTAGTCCCCATAGTCAGTCTTAAATTTAACTCAAACTCTAAATGAAATAAATTGGTGTCTGTAACGATCAAAGTTCTGAGCCACTCCACCACTCCAGAGCCAAGGAGCCTTTGCAGAATATTCTAGGCTGGGCTGTCCTTAATCTTCTCTGTCTAGCACTGAAAACATTTTATTGTGATTACATATTTTATGGTGCTCATAACTCATCTGTCTTTCCCCCAACAAGTCAGGAAATCAAGATAGTCATTCCACTAGAATCACTCTAAGTTCTTATGGGTTCAAAGTAGTGCTGTAAATAGCAAGTAAAAGAGTTATCAGTAATCAATCAGGGATTTTATCTCATGACACAGTTCCCACTTTCTTAAAGAGTAAAATACAAACTGGTGGCATGCTCTTTGCCATCAGTGTCTGGCATTGCCAGTCTCCAGCCTCCCCTTTTCCCACTTGCCCACCTCTCACTAGGCCACAGCCCCGGGAGTCAGGACCTCTATGTTCCTCCAGCCCCTGAAACTGCTCCTGACCCCTCCCTTCCTTTGCTCTTCTTTTTGCCCCCTTTTCTTTCTAGGACTCCCATCTGGCAGTGTCTGCATGATGAGCGTGCCCAGAATGTCAAAATGCCATCCCAAACTCTATGAAAACACTGCTTTATTCTAAACAGCCATTATCGTAACCTAATGCTATCTTAATTTGCTCATTGCTGCCTCTTTCTTAATAAGATAATGTTTGTATTGACTCACTCAGCCTGTTACATGCAACACTATATAATACCTGTAACAAAGAAAACCCATTACAGCTACCCACGAAACAGTTATTTAATAAAAGATACCGATGAATGAATACACAGTTTATGCCTCTTTATTCAGTATTTGTCCAGGTATCTTGCTTTATTTGTGATCTTCGTCTCTCCACAGGTGCCCTAGGCTCTATCATCATAATGTATGCCACTAAAAAAGTCATGTATTTTAGTCCTAATTTCCAGGAGCAAAAAATGAGACTCTAAGGGTAGGCAAAGAGCTGCTTGACTGTCTTCCCTGCCATAGGGAGGCTGGAGTAGAAAAATCATGAATTTGAGGCCTGCCTGGGTGGTGTGGCAAGATCCTAGTGAGATCAAAAACACCAAACGTAGTGTGCTGGGCAACTGTTAGTGTATTATTTTATTTTTTAAAAAATGAAATAGATGGAGGTCTTTGGTGTCAGCCTTAGCCCAATATAATGTCTGCCTTTATGTGACAAAGAAATCTGAAACGAGAAACACACATAATAAGGCTGTGAGCAGACTCCGAGGTCGGTAAGCCATGATGACATGAATCTTGCAGTCACACTGACCTTGGGTTTCCAACCACCCAATCTAGTTTCATATTATGGGAACCTAATATGTTCCCCACCTGGGCTCTGCTGCCCCTCACTTGAATAGCAATAGACTCCTACTTTGTGCAGGTGCTGGCTCTCCTCAGCGATGTGGTCCCATGACTCATTGTCTATAAGCAAAGGTCATATCACCTTTGCATCACCAAGTACCTCAGGCCTTAGACTCTGTTGTTGTCACTCAGAAGTTGGCAGAGACTGATGTTTCCTCTCAGAAAGGGGAAGAAACACAACGAGGCAGGAACAAGGGCTTTCTCCTCTCCCTTGAACTGTGTTTTCTTGTTTCTCCTGTCAGACTGAGTCCAGTTCCTTAGTGGGACATTTTTGTTGGAGGATGGGTCCACTATGGTGGACGAAGGAAATAGTATGAATTTAAAAGCAAGTCCATTTCAAATGCTGCCCTAGGAGTTAGGCTTGAGCCAGTCCTCTTCCTATCTTATACAGCGAGGACTCTCCTCCTGCCCCACTGGGGTCTTTGCTTCCAAAACGTGAAGCCCAGACATGGGCACCTGATGTTACTATTTGATTACATCACAAGTTAAACAGATTCAGCTGACCTTCCTGGAACACCTTCCCCCTTGTTTTTCAACTGGTATGTATGTGTTCTGAATTCCCTGAAACCAAAGAGAAACTATTTTCAGGACTAACCTGCTCAACTGCACAGTATACCCAGACACTAAATGAACTGAATAGCAGAAACAAGCCCACAGCTCCAGAAGCAAGCAAATGAACGAGATGACAACAACACATAGAATACTAATATCTCTGAAGACCTGTTTATTTTTTGTTTGTTTGTTTTTGTTTGTTTTGTTTTGTTTTTGTAGATTTGGCTTTACCAAAAATCTAAACCACTTTAACACCTAGAAAGATTGCTTAAAGTTTTGTTTGAATCATATTTAGTATCTTTCTTTTTTCTTACTCAAAACACCAGTCAGAATGGCTAAAATCCAAAACTCAGGTGACAGCAGATGCTGGCAAGGATGTAGAAAAAGAGGAACACTCCTCCATTGCTGGTGGGATTGCAAGCTGGTACAATCACTCTGGAAATCAGTTTAGTGGTTCCTCAGGAAATTGGACATAGTACTACCTGAGGACCCAGCCATACCACTTCTGGGCATATACCCAGAAGATGTTCCAACATATAATAAGGACACATGCTCCACTATGCTCATAGCAGCCTTATTTATATTAGCTAGAAGCTGGAAAGAACCCATATTTCCCTAAATAGAGGAATGGATACAGAAAATGTGGTACATTTGCACAATGGAGTACTACTCAGCTATTAAAAACAATGAATTTATGAAATTCTTAGGTAAATGGTTGGATCTGGAGGATATCATCCTGACTGAGATAACCCAATCTCAAAAGAACATACATGGTACGCACTCACTGATAAAGTGGATATTAGCCCAGAAGTTCAGAGTACCCAAGATACAATTCACTGACCACATGAAACTCAAGAAGAAGGAAGACCAAAGTTCGGTCCTTCTTAGAAAGGGGAACAAAATACCCATGAGAGGAGATACAGAGACAAAGTATAGAGGAGAGACTGAAGGAAAGGCCATCCAGAGACTGCCCCACTTGGGGATCCATCCCACATACAGTCCCCAAACCCAGGCACTATTGTGGATGCCAACAAGTGCTTGCTGACAAGAGCCTGATATAACTGTTTCCTGAGAGGCTCTGCCAGTGCCTGACAAATACAGAGGTGGATGCTCTCAGCCAATCATTGGACTGAGCACAGGGTCCCCAATAGAGGATAGAGTAAGGACCCAAGGAGCTGAAGAGATTTGCAGCCCCATAGGAGGAACAACAATATGAACGAACCAGTACCTCCAGAGCTTCCAGGGACTAAAGCACCAACCAAAGCATACACGTGGAGGGACTCATGGTTCCAGCCGCATATGTAGCCTTGTCAGTCATCAATGGGAGGAGAGACCCTAAGGCCTCGATGCCCCAGTGTAGGGGAATGCCAGGACCAGGAAGCAGGGGTGGGTGGGTTGGTGAGCAGGGGGAGGGCGATAGGATAGTGGGTTTTTGGAGGGTATAAAAGGAAAGGGGATAACATTTGAAATGTAAATAAAGAAAATATCTAATAAAAATAAAAACAAAAAAAGCAAAAACAAAAACAAAAACAAAAAAATCCTTTTATTAGAAGATAAGAATACCCAATAAGAAATCCATATAAAGCATAAAGCAGTCCGGATGTGTGGTCGCCTACAGTTCAGATTCTGACAAGTGCTATTGCATCTTTCACCTTTTTGCTAATATGGCAAAACGTCTGAGAAAAGTACTTAGTAAGAAAAAAAAATATTTGTTTTAGATCACAGTTCAAGAGTTTTGTACCAGTGGTCTCTTGCCTCGCTTCTTTGGGCATGTAGAGTACATCTTCATGGGAATATGTGGGTGTGGCAGAAGAAAAGTTCACAGCAGCTGAGAGTCTTAGATCTGGTCAGGAAGGCAGGGATCCCAAGATCTCTTGAGTGCACATCAGCAATGACCTAAAGACTTCGCAGCAAGCTCCGCCTCTTAAAGGTCTCAGCACCTCCCAGTAGTGCCATAGGCCGGGAGCACCTAACTTTTGATGATGTTGCAGACCCAAACTATAATGCTCATCTTCCATCTGCCACTGTGACCTCCTTTCTGACTCTTACAGGCTTTCTTCCTCACATTCCTCTCTGGATCATTTTCTTCTACAGATATCTCTTCATACACAGTGGCTTGATTTGGTCTGCTTAAACTAATTATTCAATAAATAAAATCATGCAGTATTTGTCATTCGAGGACTCCTTTCTTTCCCTGAACATCTTTCTGAGATTCCTATACACTGGGGTAGCTGTGCTGTAGTAATTGATTGCATAAACAGTCTTGGGCTTGTTTTCCTATGGATAAGCTGGGGGTGAAGCGGCAGGTTATTGTCTTTCTGTCTCCCTCTGTGTGTGTGAGTGTGTGGGCATGAGTGTGTATGTATGTGTGTGTGTGTGTGTGTGTGTGTGTGTGTGTGTGAGAGAGAGAGAGAGAGAGAGAGAGAGAGAGAGAGAGAGAGAGAAAGAGAGAGAGAGAGAGAGAAATGAGACGGAGACACAGTGAGAGAAAGAGAATGAGAGAGGAGTCAGATGTCAACTGCAGGTGCCCTCTATTGTTCTTTACCTTACTTTTGGGGACAGGTCTCCCCTCTGGAACTGAAGCTTGCCCTTCAGATGAGATGGCAGGCCAGCTAGCACCAGGGATCCTCCTATATCTACTTGCTCAGTTCTGGGCTGACAGCATGTTACATTGTGTTCACATGGATGCTAGCGATCTGAAGTAGTGTTTGTGTGCGTGTCACGGAAGCAATGTATCCATGGAGCCATCTTGAACCCTGACTCTGTGTTTAAAACTGTGTTAGATTGTGGGGCAGTAGGCTGTACAGGCAACCTGGTCCCAGTCAAGCAAGAGGTCTAGAACTCCGGAGACCCCGTGGGTGGTAATTTCCACCTGCATGGGATGGAAAGTGTTTGATCACGCCTCCTGGGCCCCCGGCTCCTGTTGTAGTTACAGCCCCCACCCCACCTCCAGCCCCCGCAGGAGAGGTGTGTGATATTGGTCACATATTAGCAGCACCAAGCCTTCCCACATGCAAATAAGGTTTCCCCAAGCTCTCAGTCCAAACCGATGAGAAGTACCTGCTGAGAACCCTGAATCACCCTCAAAACTGTATAGAAATCCTATCCAGGGAATTAAAGGTGTGCAAGAACTACTCCGTCATTGTCTGAGCCTTTTGTTCTAAGAGGTGTAACACTTGGAAGAGGTCTGCTCTCTCAAAATACGGCCTGAAGCTGCACCGTACTCCTCACTGGGTAGTCACTGTGGCAGCAGAAGTGGCAGAAACGACTTCTCCTCTCTGCCCTCACTCGCTTCCCTTCTCCAGAACTTTTGCACCAGGCCTGGCCAGAGATCTCCGTGGAAAGCCTCTGGTATGCAGGCCCACACTAGATTAAAGAGCCAAGGTGATGGGCAATCTTACCAGGAGCGGAATCTCCATTTCATTCTACGAAGTTACTAAATACTGTCCTACTTAACGCATATCAGGTACAAAGTTCTGCAGCCTGCTTCCCGAAGTACACTCCGGATGTCCTATGAGCCAATACCCTCTTCCATCATACCTTTGGCATATCTGTTTATTCATTCAGCAAATACTGCTGCCCACCAATTATGTGTCAGGTTGTTCTGGGTGTCAAGGAACAAGGCACTGTTCATGTTCCTTGGAGTTTAGTAAATAATCTACTTACTATACTTGGGGAGTGGAAAGGGCAAGACAGATTTTCTGTGTCAGCCATCAGAAAGTACTAACTAGTTCTCATTAACCTCATTGCCAACTTCTTCCAGGAACTCTCATATTCACGTTTTGCAGGATCAAAATCTGTCAAGGCAACTTGAGGTGCACATATGATGACCTTTATAATGTTAACTTCAACAACTGCTACTACAAAGCTTGTGCTGGAACATTGGGCATAATAATACAAACACACATCAACAGATGAATGAGAAAACCAAATGCAAGATAGGAACACAATACAATGTTATTTAGTAGTAAAAAAAGGACTACGGATACATTACCAACAAGATGAAATTCTAAATGTCATGCCCACTAATAGGTTTTCAAACTAAAATATCAAGGCCAGGGATGACTATGACTTGTTGGCTAATAGTCACAGAAGTTCCCCAAACAACACAGGCTATTGTTCATGCTCTTGGTGGCCCACCAGAACTAGACAGTGAGACCCTATTGTTCAAGACACCACATACTTGGCACACAAAAAATGCCAAGCTACTAGCTTCTTTCATACCAACTACATTCTTGATGTTAGAAGGTGTTATGCAGGTTGTTAGGGGACAAAAGTCATCGGTGCTCATATCCTGCTGTAGATGACACATGCCACAGGACTGAACTATCTACTGAGATGTCCTCATTGTTACAATAATGGCATAAATGTTCTAGAGGCAACTAATTACTTCATAATTAGATTGGAGGACCACTGTTTACTGTCTGGGAAGGAATATATGCTCGACACTGTAGGATTTGTCAAAAGGCTATGACTAGGGTGTCCACAGGCCATGTGGAAAAACTCATTACAAGTACTTTGTCAAGTGAATATGTAGCTAGGCGTTCTTCTAAATATTCATGTTTACATCCCTAGACCAATGAGGTCTTAGTGAAGACTCAGCAGTGAGTGGCAGCCAACGTGTAAACACATAACCTCGAGAAGAGCTGAGAATAGGGGACTGTTGGGCGCTCGACCCCAAAAGGAGATATCTTTTTGCCCTTCCAAGGTCAAAAGACATCATGGAGCTGTGAGAACTGAAGGTTTGAGAAGTCATGGGAGGCGGGCTTGCCGTTTTCTCAGTATGGCCTAACTTTTGCAATCACCCACACTAGCTGTGACTGCCTGTATGGGGCCTGAGAAAGAGAAGGGAAGGAGGGAGGAGATGAAGAAAGGGGAAGGAAGCAAGGAAGGAAAGGAGGGACATGAAGTTAGGACAGGTTACTTGGGAGCATGAGGGTTAGTGGGAGTGGGAGAGTATAAGAGAGGACAGTGGGCCAAGTGCAATCATGGTACAAGTATGACATCAAGTTTTAATTAATTAAATAAATAATGCTCAGTGAAAGAAGCCAGATATGAATGACCTTATGACTCCAACCCTAAATGTTCAGAATAGGCAAGTTCACAGACGTGAAGCTGGACATGAAGAGCCACTGCCAGCATCAATAAACAGTGAGTCAATGGGAAGGCTCTAGAACAAGATCACGGCTGTTATTGTACAACTCTGCAAATTCACCAAGAAGCGCCTTATTCTGCATGTACTGCAAGGGAGCCTTGGGCTCTGCACAGTTTATCTCAATACAGCCAAGAAGGCCGCTTTGCAAGACATCTTCATGGAGTGCTTCCATTTATAATTTTAAATTAATTTGGAAAGGCAGATTTTGATGTTCTCAAAGTACCCCATGGTTTGAACTGAAACATAAGTAAAGATATTTATGGATACATAATATAACACATGAGATTCGTTAACACACCCATCACATTGTGATTACATTTGGTGCTTCATACTGCCCTCTATGAGACATGTTCTCCACACCCGAGGGATCAGGATAATTATGCAGTCGACTAACATGGGGGCCAGATACAAGAACTTAGACTCTCAGACGGGCAGGGAAACGCCCTTGAGAGTCACTGTTTTGGAGAGCTAGAACCTCTATTCTAGCATAGAATCCCATTCCCAGCAACTGGTGGTGCTTTTAAAATAAAGGCTGGCATTTCTAAATGCAGATCCCTGCCTCTCAGCCTCCCACCCCCTGAATGCACCTCTCCTAATATCTGGAATTCCTGCACACGCTGGAGTTTGGGGTTGGTGGCTTCAGGTGAGGATTTTGTCAAAGATAAATGGCCAGCCTCAGCAAGCAGCCCTGAGCTGAGGATACCCAGGATGTGGTACCACGAATAAGCCATGCTCCCCGAGGAGCCAAAGCAGTCTGCTTCCTACCTTCACCTTGTCACGAATTGCAACATACAGACATCAGGCCTGGGCCTGCAGGCAGCTGGGCAGCAGTTTTCAATTTATCTGCAGCAACTTAAATCCTGAAAACTGCAAAGTAGAAGGAGGTCCACTCTGAACAGGGAGGGGAGGAGGGTTGTGGGCCCACCTTCCTCAGAGCACCTCAGCTGAAAGTTGAGGCTGCTGTGATTGTCAGCTCAGAGACGTCTCTGTACTACTGTGCTGACAGTAGCCAGTACTACAGCTCCGGAGCCAAGCCGAGGCCCAACAAACACTCGAGAACCAATGAGCAAATAAATCACAGCAGGATGATGAGATTTCACATAGGGATTCAACTCATTTTGATACTACCATGAGATAAGTAGATGAGTCACACTCTACTGTTCAGAGAAAAATAATCCAAGAGGATATTGTCTCTTCAGTATGGCCCCATTATGCTTTATGTGTATGTAACTGATAATACTCATAGATATGTTACCAAAATATCGAGCTCTTTTGGCAGTTTGGGTAATTTTCTTCGTTTATGTTTATCTTCCAATTTTTCTGTGCTGTGAACTCAGTTCTTAACAAGCAAATCATTAAAACTGAAGACAGACACTTCGTGGTTTCTCCTCGGCCTGACTCCCATGGTGCTTACAATGGCTAGCATGTGGAGAATCTCCAAGATTTGTCAGTGTCGTTTCCTTGGCCTGCAACATGGTCCAAAACATGAGAGACACTGAGAGAAGCAAGCATCTAAACAAAGGTTAGCATGGTGTACCTTGGCATTCCTAAGGGACTGGGCCCAGAACCCCACGGAGACCAAGCTTTAGGATGCTCATGTGACTTACATACTGTGTTGAGGTAGCTGTAAAAGCCCTAAGTACTCCTTCCTTCCTTCCTTCCTTCCTTCCTTCCTTCCTTCCTTCCTTCCTTGCTTCTTCCCCTTCTCCCTTCTTCCCTCCCTCCCTCCCTTCCTTCTTTCCTTCCTTCTTTGTATTTACAATATCTAAATGCAGTGTAAACGCTTCACAAATTCTCCACTGTTGTTTGGAGGATAGTGACAAGAGAAACAGACTTGCACGTGATCAGTGCAGATGCAATCTTTCCTGAGATATTTTCCATCTGATTGCTTGACTCCACAGAACCTACACAGACAGAATGGGGCCCTGGTGAATGCTGACTTACTTGAGATTTTTCCCTTCCCAACAGGTTTGCATGGGGAACAATCAGGCCTGCAGTTTAATTCCTGGAAGTTTGTGGTGACTTCTCTCAATGAGGTACATGTGTCGTTCTAGGAATTGATGTGTTAGAACGGCGGGTCACGTAAGGACATACCACACACGAGGCCCACTACAGTTCGGCATGTAAGAGGTTTAATTGAGAGGGAGAGAGGGGGCAGTAGCGCAGAAAGAGAGGAGGGAGAGAGAGAAAGATGGAGGAATGTTCCCCGTGTGTGTGTGTGTGTGTGTGTGTGTGTGTGTGTGTGTGTGTGTGTG
>JADRCD010217443.1:0-19730 GCA_019843815.1 Montemys delectorum
CCCTGAAGGAGAAGGCTTTGGGGAGCAGGTGGAAGGGAGAGAGAAAAATACAAGGAAGAGGTGAGTGCTCTTGGGGCCAGGCCTTTCTGGCTTGCTGCCCTCCTTTCTCACCTTTCAACCCTAATGGCCACTACAGCACTTCCTGATGTGTTCCCCATTTCCCCTAGCCTCCAAAGAAAATTCTAGAATGAGAGCTCTTCACAGAGCCTGGATTCAAGGCCTTCACCTTAACACTTCTGTTCAGAATAGAAGGCACAGGGGGCAGCTTACCTTCTTAACTTCAAGGAACCAGGAACCAGCACCAGCCCTGTGAGGTCATGGGTACCTATCCTGTCAGTATTTGGCAAGCTGCAGCAAGAGCAACTGCGAGTTTAAGGACAGCCTAGATTGTACATAGTGAGACCATATCTCTCAAAAGAGAAAGAGTTAGGCATGGTGACATGCACCAGCATTCCTTGCACCAGAACCTGTTAGTAAAAGTTCGAAGATCTTCACAAGTTTGAGACCAATCTGGTCCACATAGTGAATTCCAGGCTAGAGCCTCAGAGACTCTGTCTCAAACCAAACCAAACCATACAAAATCTGGGCATGGTAGGACACTCAGGCAGGAGGATCCCACAGATCCTGATCTACAGAGAGAGTTCTTGAGCAGCCAGATTTACACAGAGATATCCTGTCTCAAAAAAACAAAAACATAGTAAAATGGCATAGAAAGGAAAGAAGAGGGAAGGAGGATTGAGAAGGTTCTAGACCCGTGTCAGGGTCTAGGGTCTCTCCTCCTTAGCCTGGTGGCCCTTCTCTCTGTCTGTCTGTCTATTATCTGTTTGTCTGAGGCAGAGTTTTTCTTCTCTTCAGCCCTGGCTATCCTGGAACTCACTTTGTAGAACAAGCTGGCTTCAAACACACACAGATCTGCTTGCCTCTGCCTCCCCTGCTGGGACTAAAGACCTGAGCCAGCTCCCAGCCTTCCTTTATTGTTTTGTCCTGTTTGGTTGTGTAGACCCTGCTGGATCCTCATGTGCTGCCATGTGCTGCAAGTTCCACCAGGCCAGCTAGGAAGGCAAGAACACCGTCCAGGACTGTACCCAAGAGTCCCTGGGTATCTGGACTCCATCTCCTTTACTCTGCGTTCCTGGTAACCTTTTCTGATAGGGAAAGTCTCAACCGTTAACCCTCCTAACCTAACCCTGCTAACCCTTCTCCCCTAGAATTTACTGGATGCAGAGGTCTAGTAGGGAATCTGCCAGGGGCTAGGTACTGTCCTGAAGTTGCTAACCAATGGTTTCCAGTTAGGGAGTAGATGAAGGAGTGAGATCCGGTTTGATGACTGGGCTCTGAGTGGGAGGGTGTGAACAGGACAGGGCTTCAGAAGTGAAGTTAGAATGTCAGGGGTCTCCGTGTAGGGAAAATGCTGACGTCGCTCAAATGGCCCATCGCAGGGCGCCCTGGACCCCTAGGTATCATTCGGAGTGGGAAGAGGTTTTGTGTTTTGTATTTAAAAATCTGGGGTCTGGAGGGGATCAAATACCCTGGGACAAGGGGCGGAGGAGCCGACTGTCTCCAGCCCTTCTGGCCCTCAGTCCATCTCCCTCTTAGGCGTAGAGCTGCTTCCGGCAGTTGCTGGGCCGCCCCCTCCCTGCCCTGCAGCTGTTCTCCAGCTGCCCAGCCCCACCCCAAGGACAGCTGGGAGAGGCTGCGGGAGGGGGCGGGAGCCTGGCCAGCTGCTGGCTCTGCCCGGGTCGGGGGAGGGCTGTGACATAAAAGAGCCGACAGGCTAGGGTAGTGGAGGAAACCGCCCCCCTCTCACCACCCCGCCGGGTGGCCTCCTCGCGGGCTCTGCGCATCTGGGCCACAGGAGCTGCCGCCCCCGCCTGTGAGGTGGTGGGGGAAAGGTTGTCGCCTCCCAGCACTTCCTGGAAAGGGAAGGCACGGTGGCCTCCAAGAAGGGGTGAGGGTGAGGGGCACAGGGGCCTGCCTAGAGGACAGTATCCCTGTGGGGTACAAGACCGCCTGCCCTTCAGGTAACCATTGGAAAAGTTTCTCCCTGCTTTCCTAAGCAGGCCAGCCGCAGGTCGGAGGTGGAAGGGCGGCACTGAAGCCCTTTCTGGGCCTCTGCCCCTCACTCTGCTGGGAGGTGGTGGCTGACAGCTGCTTCTAGGAAGCCGAGACAGCTGGGTAGCTAGGGACAGCTGGATGGAGTTTTTCCCTGTTCCTCCGGCTGCCCAAACAGGCTGTGGGCCTACAGCTGTGTAGTTGATTTTGGGGATGGGCTTCAAAGGAGGTTGGGGGTGGGGTTCCAGTTTAACTTATCTTCCATGGTGTCTCTCCACGACTCCATCTGGTTAATGCACCTGGAGAAAGGGCCCCTCCCACTAGCCAAAACAAATTGGACCAAGTGGGAGGAGAGAAATTAGGCAGTTTTACATCTTGGCTTCCAGCTCTGGGCATGGAGGGTGCACCAGGGCTCCTGACGAACTAGACAGTGAGAGGAGCGGATATAGTAAACGTGTCTATCCGCCCACCAGTCCCACCTGTCTCAGACATGTGTCCTCTCCCCTCGGCCCCAAACAGGTCCAGGAACCTGGGCAGCTTGTTGTCCTAACTCCTAGCTCTGGCTTCTAACCAGCCTAGGGTAGGAGAGGTCATGATGCTAACTTCTAAACTCCCCACTCCCCTTCTTTTGAACAGCCTGCCAGGCTAAGGGGGATGACACATCCTTACTTCCCCCCTGGGACTTCTGGTTTTCTGAGGTGCAGTGATCGGAAGTCACCAAGGTCTAGGCAGCTCACAAGGCACTTACATTATGGCTCCCTGCCCACATTGTACCAGGTTTCCCGATTCCACAGAAAACAGGAGAAAAAAGGTACAGGTTCACTTTAAGGAGTGCATGCAAAAACAGACAGCTGAGCCAGAGATGGCGGCCTGCTCCAATCCCAGCACTCTGGAGGCAGAGGCAGGCAGATCTGGGTTCCAGGCTAGCCTGGTCTACAGAGTAAGCTCCAGGTCAGTCAGGGTTACATAGAAACCCTGGTTTAGCTGGGCGGTGGCGCATGCCTTTAATCCCAGCACTTGAGAGGCAGAGGCAGGCGGATTTCTGAGTTCGAAGCCAACCTGGTCTACAGAGTGAGTTCCAGGACAGCCAGGGCTATACAGAGAAACCCTGTCTCGAAGAAGAAAAAAAAAAAAAAAAAAAAAAAAGCAACCAATCAACCAACCAGACAGTTGAGCAGAGAACCTTCCAGAATTGAGAGGCAGTCAGCAAGCAATCTCAGTACATCAGGAGGGAATAAGTTCCAGGATAGCCAGGGCTACACAGAAACCCTGTCTCTAAAAAACAAAACAAATTCTCTAGTCCCCTCTTCTTAATCCTATTTACCCACTTTATTCCTTCCAGGGCCAAAGTCCCAAATCATTAAAGGGAGGAGCCCAGTGCCCCTCTCTCTCCCTGACCCTCTCTCTCCCTGCAATAGGGCCTCTTTTGTCTGAGTCTGCAGCCCTGCATAGCACCTGGCACATAGCACGTGTCTAATACTTGTGGTGAGGAGGCAGGTATACTTTGCAAGACTCAAAGGTGCTCCTCTGCCACCTATCTTAGCTACAAGCACACTGGCAGGGCCTCAGAGATGCCAGGGGTCTGTGTCTCACAGGGCTGGGTCTGGAAGGCCCTCAGCTCAAGTATTTATCCAATGAACCCAGGTGAAGAGCAAATGCAGGTGGTGTCTGAGAAGTGCTGTTTACAGTCTGGAATTGTGTCTAGACCCAGGAGGACAGAAGTCAAGACAGGAGATCGAGGCAGCAGCCTTCGAGAGCCCTGGGCATACCAATGTCAAAAGGTTCTAGGCCTGAGAGGGCCAGTGGGGTAAGAGGCAAGGCCGGGCAAGACTGCACCATCGTGTTTATTGGAAGACTGGATTTCAGTGTGTGTGCTCTGGACAGGAAGTCCAGGACTGGGATAAAGTGCTCACTGTAGGAAGCTGCTCTACCAAGATCCGGGTAAGGACCTCATCTAGGCAGCCCCTCCCCCACTGACCTCCACAAGGGCTGTGCTCTTGTTTTTATTCATTATTTCTTTTATTTCTCTTTATTATTATTAATATTATTATTATTTGCTTTCACTGTGGTCACTATCATTGGCAAAGTTCTTTTTCCCCCCGCTTTTCCTGGACATGGGGCTCCTGGCTTTGAAAGATTCCACTCAGGTGCCAAAGGCTGCTTGAGACGTGGCCTTGAACTCCCACTGGGACGATGTTGAATAGAAATCATTCTTGGTTTAAAAAAAATTAAAAAACAAAACAAATAAAACCCTCCACAGTCTATAGGTCATTCTTTACTCCACCAGTGATCAAACTGCCCAGAAGAGTGAAGGGAGGACAAACAGGCCAGTGGGCGCTGGGCCGCCTCCCAGGGGAAGCAAGGAGAGTTGCCACCCTAGGCTTCTTCCAGCCATGGGGGGTGTGAAGGGAAGGGGGTAGGATTTTTTCAAAAAGGAAAGAGAGCCCAGTGCCTTGAGTTAAGATATTGTCCCAACTCCAGGGCTACCTGCAGCCCCTGCCCAGGCCACTTCCCACCGTCACCTCCTCATCCAGAAGATGCATAATTAAAAAAAAAAAAAAATCAAAACAGGACCCTAAATAAAACATAATCCAAAAAGAAATGATGTGGAGGAATGGAGAAGAAAAGAGAGAGGAGGGTGGGAAGGGCTGGTCTCTGAATGCATAATTCCCGAGCCACCGGGGCTGGGGGAAGGGTCCCCAGCGTCCATTGCCTGCTTGGCGTTAGCTTGTCACATAGTGTTTGGTGGATGGCTGCCCATACACCCTGTAGAAATCCTGGTGGCCAGGCTGCTGAGAAGCGTCGAGCCAGTCTCTGACTGCCAGGCCAGGAAGGGACTGAGGGACGGAGGGTGTGGGTGGAAGTGGGTGTGAGTACTCCTGTGAGGGCACTGTCCAGGGGAAGTGGCCGGATCGGGGGTACGGCTGGTGGCCACCATGGTTGGCCACGGAAGAACAATAACAGTTGTCCACAGAACAGACGAGAATCTTGCGGCCGCCATACTGGGGAAGCATGGGCTGCTGAGCGGCAGAGCCGTTGGGGTACTGCGAAGGGGGAAACACGGGACTCGAGTGTACTGGCTGGGCACCACCTGGCAGGGCAACCAAGTGCTGTGTGGAGCTGCAGGGCCCCAGGGCTTGCCCAGACTGCCCCTCGCTGCTGGCTGTGCCTGCTGCCCCGTACTGGCCGCCCACTGGGCCTGATGAGCTCTCCAGGAAGCTAGCCTCTGGGAAGGCTGTCGAGTGCTTGCGCTTTTCTGCCCCAGAGCTGTTCACACCACAAGGGTACAGGGGGACACTCTGTAGGAAGGGCACCGGTGTGCTGAAGGGACCTGTGGAAAGTTTGGAATAAATGTTGTTGCAGGTCCTAACCCAAACAACCCAGGTTTCCTCTCCCATGGGGGCTTTGAACTCAACTCTATGGGTCCAAATACGTGACATCTTGCTTGATGTTTACTATTTTTATATTCTAACTGAAAACAAACAAACAAACAAAACTACAAAAACTGAAGCTCAGGAAGGTCATGTAATGTCACTTGCCCGAGGTCCCATGCTAGAAGTGGCAAAGTCAGGATATGAGCACAGGCCTGCCTGTGTTAAGCTATCCTGCTTCTTGGAGATGGTACTGGCATTTACCCCTGCCCAGGGGCCTTGAACCCTCACCTTCTAGCATCTTCCGCAACTGTTTCTCCTTCTTGGCCACCTCATTCAGGAAGAGCTTGGAGTTCAGGTGGCCGATCTTAGGGGGAGAAAGGCTGCTGCCCGTGCAGGTCTGGGTCCTGGGGGCAGTGGACGGGGCGTGGGCTGTGAGGAGGCATCACCAGTGAGCCCGCCCTTCCTCCCCACCAGTGGGCGTGGCCCTCTCTGCCCTCCCTCAGATGTGTTCTGGAGGATTGGGGGCTATCAGCTCACCTGTCCATTAGGATTTTCACAGACTTGGTGTTCTACAAGAGAAGGAGAGAACAGTCAGTCAGTGGAAAAAGTTAGTTACTGGGTGCCTCCTGGGTCATGGCGGTAGCACGGCTCCTGTTGTTTGTTCAAAACAGAACCTCATGTATCCCAGGCTGGCTTAGAACTAAGATTTAGGATGACCCTGAACTATCCTCCTGCCTCCATTTCCCAGTGCAGAATTACAAGAGAGTGCAGCAACGGGCATAGTATATGGCACCGAAGAGCAAGCCCTGAGCTTTGTGCTAGGCAAGTACGGTACACTCTGAGCCATACCCCTACCAGGCACCATTTCTTCTTTGTATCTTTACATCTGGGAGAGGATTCCCAGGCCATTTGCTGGTCCTCTTTGTTATGTAGTTCTAGATATCCTAGAATCCACTCTGTAGGCCAGTCTGGTCTGGTACTCTGAGATCCACCCACCCAGGTCTTTTGAGTGCTGGGATTAACAGTGTGCACCACCTAGGCCAGCAGGCCTTTGAAATCTGGATTTCAGAAGCATGTGATGATGTTCACATTGTATCACGTTACCGGGCAGTGGTGGTGCACGCCTTTAATCCCAGCACTTGGGAGGCAGAGGCAGGTGGATTTCTGAGTTCAAGGCCAGCCTGGTCTACAGAGTGAGTTCCAGAACAGCCAGGGCTATACAGAGAAACCCAGTCTCGGGGAGAAAAAAAAAAAGATTCAGAGGAGGAAGAGGAGAAAGAGAAGGAGGGGGGAGGAGGAAGAAAGGTCAACTAGTGGACATTGGCTCTCCTCCATCATGTTACATATAAGATCCGAACAGGACATCATGGTCCACCCCAGCAATACTTCCACAGCAACCTGTTTGAATTTTCTTACCATGTGAAACACAGAGAGACCGTTAACTGCTCATGCCAGTTCTACCCAGTATTTGCTATTAAATGTGGTAGGTGCCAAAATGTGCTTCTTTTAGTTTTCAAAGCTTACAAAAGAATCTGGACTAACAGATAAAGGATGGGGGACTGGTAGTCAAGGCTAGGAAGCAAAGCAGGAAGAGCCTGGCCCATGAAGGCTGGCTCCAAAGACAAGGGAGGCGAGCGTCCTGGGCTCAAAGCAGCTGGGGAGCAGGACTGTGCAGAGCAGGCCCCAGTCCCACCTTCATGAAGCCGACGTCCTCCGTCTTATCAAAGAGAAGCTGCAGAGAGCCTAGCAGCTTCTTGGCCTCCTGCATGCGCTCCCCAAGGTGCAGCGCCTGCGCCGCGTTCTCGCTGCAGAACTTGGCTTGCGCCTTGTCCAGGACCTCCACCGTTTGCCGCAAGTCCTCATCCAGCAGCTGGTGCAGTTTTTCGTACTGCAGCCGCACCTCCTCCTTCAGCTGGCTCACTTTCTCCTGCAGAGAGAGGCAAGGACGGGTAGGCGCATGAGCGCTGAGTGATCTTGGGCTGATGTCACTACCCCAACTCCATTTCTGATGCTAGGGTGTGGGCGCTTGAGCCCCCTGGTTTCTGAGGGGAAGGTGTGACCCGCCAGTTCCCCACTTATAGCGCTGGGCTGTGTGCCAACCACTCTTAACCAGTGGGGCTCCTATTCTGAAAGGTGAGTGATTGGCAGGTGGCTCTGGCACAGAGCGACTCAAGACCCCTAAAAAAGAAACTCACCTAAGACCCTGGACCCCCATCACCCCACCTGTGCTCGTGGTTTACTACCTCCACCAGTCGCTTGTCTGACTCGAGCTTGTACAGTTGGTCCTCAATGTCCTGCTCTCTCTCCTCCAGCCGCTCCTGCTGCTTCATTAGCATCTTCTGTGGGGACAGTTGGAGTAATGGCGTCAGAATGGGATGCCGCTCCAAACTAACCAGCCGGCCATCATATCTCCTTCTTGTTAGCAGAGTCTTCCCAGAGTTCCTTTTACTCAACATGACTTAAAATCTCTACCAGCCACTCTCCCCTGGCCCTCAAGCAGCCCCAGGACCAGCAATTTTCAGTAAGAGGAAACCCAAGGGTCTTCCCATGTGTATTCAAGCCCTGAGCTTTCTAAGGGCAGGCTCTGCACTCAAAGCACTTGCAAGGCCCTGCTTTCTACTGGACCCATTATTTCATTACATCTAGAAGGGGTTCCGTCTAGTCACCCCAGCCATCCATGAGGTAAGTACTGTACTATGGTCATTCACAAAGGATGAAACTGAGGCCTGGAGAGGTTTTACAACCTGGCTACAGTCATTTGGCCAATGGAGCTGAAGAGATGGTTCAATGGTCAAGAACGTCCACTGCAGCTGGGCAGACAGCACTTGGGAGGCAGAGGCAGGAGTTCAAGGCCAGCCTGGTCTACAGAGTGAGTCCCAGGACAGCCAGGGTTATACAGAGAAACCCTGCCTCGTGGAAAAAAAAAACAAAAAAAAACAAAAAAAAACCCAAACCAAACCAAAACAACAACAAAAGAACACCCACTGCTCTTGTAGTAGACCCAGAGTCAGGTTCCCAGAACCCATGTCAGGCAGCTCCAGCTCACAGGTGGTTGGGGGACTCCTCCTCCTCTGGCCTTCACAAGTGCTTGTAGGCACACATATACATAATTAAAAATAAATATTTATTTCTGAAGTCGTAGAGCTAATGAGTGACATCTCTGGTAATGAGGTAGGAGGCCTGTGATTATCCAAGCCAGGAACCTTTCCCTGGGGGCACCAGCTTGAGTAGAGCACCCTAAGAGGCAGACAGACAGACAGCCTTCCAAGGTGACAAAGGCCCCAGAACTCGCCTTATATTTGCCTTATTCTATAGTTGAGCAAGGAGGCCGCCCTTCCTAGTTCCTGAGGCTAAGCCCTGGCCTCCAGAGTCAAGAAGTCCAGCCCCTCAGGAGGACCAGTAGAGAGCAACTCTGCTGATTCCAAGACCTATCTGCTGCCAGGCCAAGTTGCTTTTCTGAGCTCTCAAAAATATAAGTTGTATTCTATTTATTTATTTATTTTTGTTTTTTTGGTTTTGTTTTTTTTTTGGTTTTTCGAGACAGGGTTTCTCTGAGTAACCCTGGCTACAGAGTGAGTCCTGGAACTCACTCTGTAGACCAGGCTGGCCTCGAACTCAGAAATCCGCCCGCCTCTGCCTCCCAAGTGCTAGGATTAATGGCGTGCGCCACCACCCGCCCGGCTCAATTTATTTTGTATATGAGTGTTTTGCCTGCACATATCTATGTGCACCAGGTACCTGTCTGGTGCTGGCAGAGGTCAGAAGGGATTGGATCCCCTGGAAATGGAATTGAATGCAGGTCCTCTGCAAGGGTTACTAACATCCCTAATTGTCTGTTTCTATAAGCCTCTCTCCCATCACAAACACCTCTTCAGACAAGGCCTCTTCTGCCCACCATGATTGCCTCCTTTCACATAGTTCAGCATGGCCAGGACCGATCCAGCCGCTAGTGCTAGTGTGCCGTAGGTGCATCTTTGGCTGGGCCAGGATCCCCATGTGCCTTTAGAAGGTCCTGTGACTGTCTGCTTCTCAGGGATCTCGCCCTGCATTGTGCTCACAGGACACTTCAATTCTTCCTGTCATTTCCTACAGTACCCCCTCCTTTGTCTGCTTTCTGAGGCCCAACTCTGAGGAACTTTCCATGACCCTGTTTGTTCTGAGCTGGTACAGGTCCCTTCCTCTCCTGGTCATGTGGTCGGTCAGCTGTCACATCCTGCCCTACTGGGTAGCTGTGTTCTTTAGTATAGTAGCCACTTTTTGCATTGATGTAAATACAAAATAAAGTGAGGCAGATAGAGACATACTGGCCTGCAACCCTAGCACTGGGAAGCTGACACAGGAGTTTTGGGAGCTGGAGCCAGTACATAGAGAGACCCTGACTCAAAAAAACAAGAGAAAAAAATGGGAGAACAGCTTCAGGTTTCCAGATGTACCAGCCTCATTTCACCGGCATAACAACAGCTATACTCGAAAACCAAACCAAACCAAAACAAAACAATGCTACATGTAGCGAGTATTGTGCATAAAATGTTGCCGCTCACAGGAAATTTTATGACTGCTCTACCCTAGAATCCCCCCCTGGGCTACCGCCCCCTACTGTTACTGTTGCATTACAACACCAAGGACAGAGCCCAGGGCCTTGCACAAACTAGGCAAATGCTCCACACAGACCTGCATCTACAACTCGCACTCACAAACAACGATTTGATTTCTCCAGAAATTCCAACCCTCTTTTTTTTTTGTTTGTCTCTTTGGTTTTTCAAGACAGTGTTTCTCTGTGTAACAGTCCTGGCTGTCCAGGAATTCACTGGACAGGCCTGAAACTCACAAGGCATCTGCCTACCTCTGCCTCCAGACTGGATTAAAGGCATGTGCCAACACACCCACCCAAAGTACTAGCACTATGAAGGTGAAACAGGAGGATCACTGTAAGTTCGAGGCCAGTCTGAACCAGAAAATAAGAAAAAGGGGCAGTGGTAGAAAATCAGAATTGGTGTTAGCTAGGCATGATGGTGCAAGCCTTTGTTTCTGCTCTGGGGACCCTGAGGGACAAGTTTGAGGTCATCCTTGGCTATAAAGGGAGACCTTGTATCAAAAAAAAAAAAAAAAGGAAAAGAAAGAAAGAAAAAGAAAAGAAAAGAAAAAAGAAAAGACTAAAGGCTTTGCAGCTGCTTCTCTTCAGAGTCAGACCTCACAAAGGCCCGAGGACCTGGCTGTTGTTGAATACATTTCCAGAAACATCCACATCCAAGGGTTGAGCACAAGGCTCTGCCAAGCAACTCCCAGACACTCGGGGGAAATGACCACCAGCATGGAGTGCTTCTCTTCCTCTGTGGGGGCCTTTAGTCTCACCACATAACCCCTGCTCACCTTCCCCGCCCCGAGATAGGCTCCTAACAATTCCTTCCTTACCACCACCCCTCACCCTTTAGATACATGAGCAAACCAACGCCAGCACAAAACTTGAGGCAGATCTGTTCTAGAGAGGTCGCTAGCCAAGGGACAAAGAGCGGGATGCTGAGGGCATGGTTGGGTGACGGGAAGGCCCTCCCTCCTTCTAGGTCCAGAAAGCCTGGAGTTTGTCCCAGCTGGCTCTTCCCTTCAGTGACCCTGCAGACCTTGCCCTTGTGAGCCAGAGTGGCCAGATTGACAATAAATATAGCTTGTATGGAGTAGAAACAGAGGTGCCTACAGGACTGCCCAGATGCACACGGGAGCAACCTGGGCCCTGAGACCCCCAAGTGCACATACATTTACACCCAATTACAAGTAATGACTGTTGGATCTTTGGGGACCCCAGACAATAAAGAGATCTGCATTAAAATTTTCTTGGGGGGGGGGGCGGGCAGTGGTGGCGGCACGCCTTTAATCTCAGCACTTGGGAGGCAGAGGCAGATGGATTTCTGAGTTCAAAGCCAGTCTGGTCTACAGAGTGAGTTCCAGGACAGCCAGGACTATACAGTCAAAAAAAAAAAAAAGTTTTTTTCCTGGGGGTTAAAGAGGCAGTACAGTAGTTAAGAATACTAGATGTGGTTCCTAGCACTAACAGAGACTCACAACCATATGTAAATAACCCCAGTTCCAACAGCTTGTGGCCTCTGCAGGCACTGCACACACACAGTATACATACACACAGGCAGGCAAAAATACTCACACACACTTAAAAAAACAAGCTTCACTGGAAACGGAGGCCTTCCCCCTCTTCTATATAACAAATAGGACACAAACAGCATGCTGGCTGCTTATAATGTGTGCACATAGGTGTGACTCACACTGAACCAAGCACCCCCGATACAAAGCAGGGTCCAGGCCACCTGACATGACAGCTCAGGCTCTTGCCACTCCATGTCTGTCTGCCCGAGTCATGGATGATCAGGGCCCTGAACAGAGATGAGGAAGAGAGGCCAGGCTGAGTCTCAGGGGAAGGAGAAGACACACAGACAAAAGTTCCAACCAACCTAACTTCTCCTGGGTGGAGAAAGATTCCTACCCTGCAAGCCAGTGAGGGCCCCTCCTGCTTCCCCACTGAGGCCCTTCAGGAATTTATGACTGCTCTCCATTCCAGTTCCTGCTTAGCCTACTCCCTCCTCTTAGGCGTTCCCAGGAAGCACCCCTCCAATGGGTAGTGTTGGGCCTCGGCTTGAGGATTCTGTGATTTTCAGCAGGAAGGTGTTGGGTCCAGCTAAGGCCCAGTGAGGACAGTAACTCCAACAGTTAGGGAGACTAGTTTCCCCTCGTCACCTCAGAGGCCCCCTTTTTTCAGGGCAGGAAGGGGAAGGAAGCTCACCAATGAGACCTTCAGGGCTGGCAAGCCCCTATGCCCAGCTTCCCTGCACCCGGGGGGGGGGGGGGGGGGGGGCGGAGGCGGGGAGAGGTGCTACTTCAAGCACTGGGAGAGATTGGCAGGAAGCAAATGCTGCCTGTCCACCACACCAAGACCAGTTCCACCAAATCAAAAAATCAAATGGGGGAGCATGTTGATACACACCTTTAACCCTAGCACTTGAAAAGGCAAAGGCAGGGAAATCCCTGTGAGTTTAAGGCTGGCCTAAGTCTACAGAGTGGGTGTGTATCGGGTGCCAGAACAGCCAGAGCTATATAGTGAGACTCCATCTCAACAAACAGGCAAACAAACAAACAAACAAACACTAAAAACCAACCAGCCAAACCAAGCAGGAAGATGCTGGAGGACCAGGGGCTTGCCCGAATCCCTCCTCATTCCCAGCAGCCTTCTTCTAGCCCAGGATCTCCCCACCTTCTTGGGGACTCACAGTTCCCATTTGTCCAGATGAGGCCGGACTCCATCTCCCAGCTTGAGTTCCAGAAGGCACCCCAAAACAGGGAATAGAGGCTTCTAAACTGCCTTGCCACCCCCCCTCCTTAAGCTTCCTGGACTATGGCCTACCTCAAGCGTGTAGAAGAGGGAACCATGTCTAGTCTAGAGGCAATGCAGGGACCAAGGTCTCTGGAGAAGCCTGTAAGTGTGGGACTCGATCACTGTTTCTTTACCTTTAGGCTTCAGCATTCTGTGAACTCCCTTGCTCTCCATGGCCCATGTATCTCAGACCTGCTTCCACGCCTTGGTGTCCACCCAACCCTAGAGGGGTACTTGTAGGCCTAACTTCTGCCCTGTTGATATTTTGCTGCCAGACCAGACCAGGCGGACGGGTGAGGTTTGGAGAGTAAGGACTTGTAAAAGTTAATAAATAATAATAAACCCTCAAGTCAACCTTGAAGAGAAGGGAGGTCAGGGGAGAATGGGCTGAGGGCCAGGGCAGAGGTTTGTAGGCAAGACTGAGGTTGGCTCTGGCAGCCCCCGTGGTAAAAGTGAGGGGACAAGAAAGGCGCCAGGTTGATGGGAAAGAACACATCTCCTTGCTGAGGTCACGCCAGCGCTGGCTCCCAGATTCAGCCTAGAATCTTGTAAAACTTTCTTCCCAGGCTTCCAAGACTACCCTTACTTCCCCATCTAATAATCCTTTATCCCGAGATCCAATTTGACCTGGCTCCATGGCACAAGCATTTTCCTGTACCCTCCAGAAAGTCCCTTTCCCTGCCACAGTGCCTGCTATGGACTACCATGTGAACCCTTAAGCCGGGAAAACCACAAACCCAGGGATAAGGGGCGGTGGGCACAGGCACCAGGGCAAGGAGAGAGCTAGACCCTCAGCGATCCCCACAGGCCACCAGCGTGAGAGGGCTTCCCAGCTGCAGAGTGGAATTAGCTTTTGCTGCGCACAGAGAGCAGCCTCGGGGCAGCAGAACAAAGAGGCGAGAGAGAAAGCCCCCCTTTGTCTGGGTTTGAATGCCAGGCCGGCCAGGGAGGAAGGTTTTCCCAGAGCCAGGGATGAGCTGGCCAGGCCTGCTTGTTCAGCCCAGGGCAGAGGCCCAAGTGGGGCTGCCCACCCAGACTCTCCCGACTCCCCAGCTCTGCAGCACCCACTGGGCTCATTCCTACCTCCAACAACCACCACAGGCAACAGCTTACCCTAACATGAATCCCAACCTCCTCTCCCTTCCCAAATATCCCTAGGTAAGAAAGTCACACGAACCTGGCAGGTTCACAGCCCACCCTACTTACCTGTTAGAGCACTTGGCAAGTGGCAGTCTGAATGAAATCAAGGACAGGAAATTCAGTTTGCAGGAATAAGTAGTGAGGGCCAAACAGCCTGCCCTGTACCCCTCTTCCATCTCTCCTGACACCTACTCTTCTCTCACAGACATAAACACATGAGCATACTCTCTCCTTCACTCCGCAGTCACACAGGAAAGTAGGGCCAATTAAGTCAGTCATGCACACATCCTTTCTTGGAGATACTCATGTAAGAAAAAAATTTTTTTAGTTACAATAGACAGACAGACAGATGCCCCGAGTCCATAACTGCTGGCAGGTAGAACAATTAATGAGAGTGTCTGACAGGCTCCTGGCTGTCAGCTGGATCCTGGGGTAGAGGCAAGGGAATGGACCTGGGGCTTCTCTTAGGTCCCAGGGAGGAAGCCAAAACAGGCTCCCTTCTCTAAGGACTCAGGATGATCAAGGAAAGGACAGAGCTCACACCACCCCCTTCCCCACACACAGAGCTTCCCCACTCTGCCTGCTTCTGGCAGAGGGAAGAAGGGTGGGCCTGAACTCCCTGAGTCAGGCTGTAGCCCCAGCCCCAGCTTAGCAGAGACCTCTGGGCCTTCCTCTCACACCTGGACTCTCTATAGGTTCTTGTGCATCCCCCCCACCACGCCACCCCCCAGCACAGGCATGAGGTACACTCGCTCTAAGCAACTACAGCTCTCAGCAGTGGGATTGCGTTCCCAGAGAACACTTCTTTTCCACAAGAGGGAAGGTATAAGGAGGCACACGGTTCAGGCCAACATCCCCAGCCTGCTTCCAGGGTCCTAGACGAGAATGACACAGAAGCACAAAAACCATGCAAGAGTATGCACATCTGCAAAGCCCCTCACACGCGTGACCGTGATGTCTCTTGGGTCCTTTCTATGTTGAGAGAGTTCATTAAGAGTGCCCCCAACTCCCATCAGCCCATCATTAAGATGAACCCTCAAACTTAAGAGGCTTGAAAGGGTTTTGTCTGACATTCAGACAAAAATTCAGGCTAGGCCTAAGCCCACTGGGTGTCTCAAGCCTGGGCCCATGGCCCAAAGAAAAAAAAAAACACTTCGAGGGCACAGGTATGTCCCAGTGAGCCATCTCACGGCCCTATCCGGTTGGCACTCAGTCCTCTCAAAGGCAGAATGGGGCAATGTCCTGGCCTGCACGGGCCTAACTCTTGAGTACCACCCTTTCTTGATGCCCCACCCAAGCCATGGGCTCAAGTATACAAAAGTGGGTGCTTGTATTTGGAGATAGAGCTGCCGGAAGGGTTAAGCGGGGGTGGTTTTTCGTTGGTGCTGACGATGGTGTTTGTGACAGGTAGATTTTTTGTTGTCGTTATTTCTTGTTTTTCTGAGACAAGATCTCACTATGTAATCCTGGCTGGCCTTGAACTCACAGAGATCTGCCTGCATCTGCCTCCTCAGTGATGGGATTAAAGTTGTGGGTCACCACACCCAGCACTCAAAACACTCAGCAGTGTTAAGTGTTTCCAGCCAACTGACCTGGCCCCTAAGCCACGGTGGGAGGGCAGCTGAGAAACAACAGACAGAACATAGATTATCTTTGTGGCTCTTCGTGCTTCTGCTCCTATACCATGGAAAATTCTGATGCCCCTTGCCACAGTACTAGCAAAGGCCCTTTCAGGCAGATTCCCTCTAGCAAGAGAAAACCAGTTGAGGTGAAGCCCACTCCTCCTGGATAGCCTAAAGAGAAGGCAGAGTTTTCTAGTCAGCTTCCTCATGGCTTAGCCCCTCCCCAAGGGTGGGAACCCTACCTCTGCATTCAGTAAGTCAGACTTCTACTTGAGTGGTAAGGGGTGATAAGGGGCTACCAAGGGTTTTCAAGCCTGGGGTACCAGAGGGAACTGACGTGAGGAACCTGGAGGAAGATCAGCCTGGGGCACAGATGCTGAGCTACCAGAATTGAACATCTGGCCCTAATGCAACTCACTATTTCTGAGCTTGCCCCATAGGCACTAGAGTACATGTATCCATGCACACACATGTGTGTGTATGTGTGTGTGTGTGTGTGTGTGTGTGTGTGTGCGCGCGTGCGCACTCGGGCAACAAGACACACATATCATGGAGCTGCTGACAAAGTTCAGTGCCTGATGAAAGGAATCCCCAGGTACATTCTACAAGCAAATGCCACCCTTTCCTCCCCATCCTGAAGTAAGGCAAGACTTACCCATTGGAGGGTAAAGGTAGGCACACACTTAAGGATGCCCTCCTAATGCCAAGCCAGGTGTAATTAAGTTTTCATCCCCACCCCAGGACATCCCTAGCACTTAAGGGGTGCAGACACATGGAATATATAGCACATCCTCTACTGTTCCATTCAGTCCTATCTTTTCTTCTCCTCTACCCACTTTCAACAGCCAATCCCAGGACAGAGACTTGGATAGCCGTCTCTTTTCCAGCCTTTCCCAGCCTCCACCCCTATGATCTTTATTAATAGCAGCAGCCTCAATCCTGAGTAAAGTGTGGGCTCTGCCTAACCGGAGTCAGGGGAGGAGGACCACAGGGCTCCTCCGCTTCCCCAGGACTTGGCCTTTTCCAGCTGGTGGGGAGGAGTGACTCCATGTCTCCATCCCCCACACTTCCTTTAAGAAACCAGAGGCCTCTCCTGGCACAAAACCCCAGAGCTGGCCCATGCAATTGCAAACTAATTATACAGCAAATTTTGTTATCCCCGCCCTCAGCCTGCGGTGGCCCTTCTGCCTTTTGTTGGTTGTGTATGTGTGGTTTTTAATTGCTAAACAGTGACTCATTTAGATTGGTCCCCTCCTTGTCTCCAACCCCCAAGGAAACAACCCCCCCCCCATCTACATTCTAGACAGGCCTAGCTTCCTCATACTGCAGCAGCCTCATTGGCCTCCAGGGGCCCCCACCCTAAACACTCGCTCTTAGTCTTACCAAACCCAACCTTGCTCCCTTATCACAAGACCCCTAGCAAGAGCTTTTAAGATGGCTCAGGCTTAGATCTACTCCTTCCTCTGGTGTGACTCAACCCAGAGGGGCAGGGGACCCAAGAGGAACCTGGGAGGAGCCCCCTTCCAGTGAAAGGGACGGAAGTATGCCCCACTCCAGTTCCCTAGCCAGGCCCAGAGGCCTAAGAGGGGGAAGGCGGTTTTGACATTGGCTGCTGCAGTAGGGTGTATACAATGGGAGGGGGTGCGGTTCGTAATCACCCAGCCGGCAGCCCAGGGGAGCCAGCTGCCTGAAACCAGATTTCAACGCGGCTCAACCTTAAACCCACAGGATTCTTTTTCCGTCTTCCACGTTCCCTCCCCAAATGTGGGAGGGCTGTATAAGAGGGCAGGGCTGGGAGGAAAGAGCCCAGGGTGAAGAAGACACATACTTAGTTTGTTCATGCCAGGCGCAGCAGGCAGCGTACAAGTATATAGAGAACAGCCTCATTAGGCTAGGGATCGTCTACTAGGACGGATTGGAAGAGCTGATAGTCGGGGACTCCTCTGGACACCCAGGCCTTGCCCAGCCAGATGCCAGAGTTCTGCTCTACCTCCGGAAGCTCCCCCCCCCCCCCCCCCCCCCCCCAGTGTGTTTCCAATAGAGCTTAAAACTAACATGGCTGCTTTTGTTTACTTCCTCATTGGTATGCCAGCATCATGGATCATGTCAGCCACAGCAGCGGCACCAGGACATTCATTACATAAACAGCAGCTGGAGAAGCAGGACCGGGGTCACTGCCTTGGTGACTTCCCGTAGAGCTTACAGAAACAATGCAAGGGGGGGTGGTGGTGGAGGGAGCTGCGCAAAACAGAAAAGCAACATTCAAAACTACTTCTAACAGCCTCCCCCAGTTCCATAAATGACTTGCAAGAGGGATCCTCAGAGCGCAGGTGCGAGAATGCATCCAGCAGACTGGGCCTTTTCCCCAGGACCTTGCCCCCCAAAACTTTCACGGAAGAGTTTGGAAGCGGGCCTATAGGCTAATGTCACGAGAGTCAGCTTGTGCGGATGGGTGGCTCCCAGGCCGTGTGTGTGTGTGTGTGTGTGTGTGTGTGTGTGTGCGCGCGCGTGTGTTCGCGCGCGTTCTGTGTACTTGCCCGTATCTCATTCCTCCGTATCTCCACGTCACACACCGAGTGTCCCTGATGCGCGCCGCTGTAGTAGCAGCAGTACTGGCACACCGCCACCTGCTCGGCCTCGCAGTGGTACAGGCGGTAGGCGTTGTGCTGCGGGCAGCTCCAGGCCCGCACGTCGTCCGCCTCCACCAGGAGGTGCCCGCGGGCGGTGGAGGGCTGCTGCAGGTGCGTCTGCACGTGAGACTGGCAGCAGGGAGCCTCGCAGCGCAGGCAGACCTTCTGTGCCGGCAGCGGGGGGCCGCGGCGACAGAACACGCAGTGCAGCGCCGTCGGTGGCTTCTCCACGTGCAGGGCGTTGAACTTCTCCACGATGTTGGTGAGCTTCAGGTTCTTCTCCAGGCCCGGCTTCTGATTGTAGGCCTGGTTGCACTCCGGGCAGCGCACGAGGCCACTGTCCTTGGCCCAAGCCTCGCCGATGCAGCCCCGGCAGAAGTTATGTTTGCACGGCAGCTGCACCGGTTCCACGAAAACGTGCAGGCAGATGGGGCAGATGAGCTCCTCCTCGAAGCAGTTCTTCCAGTTCTCCGCCATGGCGGCTGCGGGCAGGGGGCCCGGGGAGAGCTCTCTTAACTCCCCAGCCCCGGGGATCCGTCTGGTACAGCCGGGGACCCACCGAGCCCGGAGCTCCGGTCCCCGCCGGCCGCGCCAGTCGCTCAGTCACCAGCGCCTTCCGCGTGCCCGCCCCCCAGAGGAGGGAGCCTGGGTCCTCGCGCCGCGCGCGCCGCCGGCTGCGTCTCCTCCTCCTGGCGAGTGGCTAGCGGGAGGCGGCGGGCTGCGCCAGGGCCGCGGCCGGGGCACCAGCCCTGGAGGGGAGCGCCGTGGTCCAAATTCCATATAACAGGCCGCTTCCCCGTCGGCGCGGCTAGGGCAGCGGCGGCCCGCGGCCTGCGCTCGGCCCCGCGGCTGACATCGGGGCGCGCCCCGCGGCGCACGGAGCTGGGGAGCCGCGCTCTTCCTTCGGCGGCGACTGTAGCTCCCTTCTGGCCGGTGCGAGCCGCGCCTTCCTCGTCCGGATCCCGGCCGAGGTCCGAGGGGCACGGGAAGCTAGTTCGGCCGCGCCGAGGCTGGCTGGAGCCGGAGCTGGCGAGCGAGGCGCGCCCGCGGTCCCCGGGCCGTGGCGCGGGCGTCCCCCAGCTGGCCGGCCGGCTGCGGGTAGCAGGGCGCGGGCGGGCCGACTCCGGGGCGCTGCGTGCGCGCTGGGGCAGTCATTCAGATGAAATTCCAGTCCCCGGCCAGAGACACCAGCCCGCCTCTGCCTTCCTCCTCCCTTCACAAATAGAAACGGAAGGGGGAGGGAGAGAAGTGGAAAAAAAAAAAAAGGCAACCAGAGGGGGAGGGAGGGAGAAGCCCGGGAGGTGCTCCGGCCTGACCCCCTCGTCGCTACTTCTGCGCTCCCCGGAGGCCCCGCGCAGGGCGCCCCCGCCGCGGAGAGACCCCACTCCCTGTCCCCGCGCTGGGCGGGCGCCTCGCCTGCGCCGAGGAAAACAAGGATTGATCAAACTAGAAAGGAAT
Source organism: Montemys delectorum (assembly GCA_019843815.1). NCBI lineage: Eukaryota > Metazoa > Chordata > Mammalia > Rodentia > Muridae > Montemys > Montemys delectorum. The sequence continues at coordinate 19,652 of JADRCD010217443.1, forward strand.
TTTTCTCAACTGCTAATGAACAGGAGGCTCGGCTCCCGGCCCTCCCCTCCCCCCCCGCCCGGCCCTCCCCCTTCGCCCC
>JADRCD010217443.1:22983-58631 GCA_019843815.1 Montemys delectorum
AATATGATGACTCATTGATGCATATGTACAACAGGATTCATAGTGTCATCTAATATGATGACTCATTGATACATATATAGAGTGGGTAATGACGTCTTTCTTTTTCTGGTGCTCACTCATACTAGGATGTTAGGTAAATACTCCATCACTGAACTAAATTCATAGATGGGCAGGCTCTCATTAAGTTGCCTAGCCTGCTTTAAACTTGATTTGTAGCTCAGTCAGACCTTGAATTTGTAATCCTCCTGCCTCAGCCATCTGAATAGCAGAGATAACAGGCTTATGCCACTAGGCCTGGCTTGAAACTGTTTTTAAATGGCTGACAGAATTTGGCCTGAACAAGAAACTATTTACTAAGAACCAGGAGAATCAATGAGCATTCTTGCTCTGGTAGAGCGCCTTTTTTTTTTTGTTTTGTTTTGTTTTGTTTTGTTTTTTTGTCTTTTGAGACAGGGTTTCTCCATATAGCCCTGGCTGTCCTGGAACTCACTCTGTAGACAAGGCTGGCCTCGAACTCAGAAATCCACCTGCCTCTGCCTCCCAAGTGCTATGATTAAAGGCATGTGCCACCACCACCCGGCTGAGACTATTTTAAATTGTAAAACTAAGTTCCAAGTCCAGTTCAATGTGAATTCTGGGTCCTTGATCTTTTAAGGACCAAAGACAGCACAGATCTTTAGTACTTTGCCACCCTTCTGTGGGAGGCCATATGGTGGACAAAGGAATACATGAATTAATTCATATACATGGCTGATTAAACAATGTGAAAATGGCCCCTAAGCCATGTTTGCTAGAAGCAAATAGAGGGTGTGTCTCTGGCCTCTTCATCAGTGACCTGGGGACCAATCTAGAGGATTCTTCACATTTCTCAAACTCGGCTTGGAAGTCATCAGGCTCTCCAAGTTCTCCACTCAGTAATTCCCAAGTTGGAGATGCTGACAGTTCTGAGAGTCGGGCTCTCCATCCTTCCCTCTCCGTTGCTCAAGAGCCTTTATTTCTGTCGAGATGCTGATCTCCGGGTGAATATCTCCAGACCGTTAATGAGTGACCTCCAGCTTGCAGATCCCCATAGCTCACCACCCAGGTTTCTCTCAGGTACTGAGTCCCATGGGTTAGACATTAAGCCGCTCATCCTTTTCCCACTGCAGCTTGGTCCTGTTCCTGTGTTCCCTCCCGTAGCTCCTCGGACTTGTCCTGGAGCTGTTTAACCATCACTCAGCCAGGTAGGAGAGACAAAACGCAGGATCTCTATCTCTCACTCTGCCATCCATGCAGTCAGCTTCGGGAACTGTAGCTAGCCCATTCTTCAGTCTCAGGTCGCCCACGGGCATACTAGATTCTCCCATGCCTTTTTCTTTGTTTTCCTTTTTTCTTTTTTGTTTTGGTTTTTTCAAGACAATGTTACTCTTGATTTGTAGACCAGGCTGGCCTCAAACTCAGAGGTTCACCTGCCTCTGCCTCCTACATACTGGGATTAAAGGCATGCGCCACCACTACCTGGCTGTTTTGTTTTTCTAGACATTCTCTGTGTGAAATACTGTCTGTCTTGGAACTCACTCTATAGACCAGCCCGGCCTCTGCCTTCCCAGTGCTGGGATTAAAGGTATGTACTGCTAGATAAATCTTTTAAAACATTTTTAAAAATACAAACAAAAAGCTCAATGGTCACGTGTTGTGACATATTTATGGTACTACTCAAGAGGCTGAGGTAACAGGAGCACACAACTTGGAGACTAGCTGGAGCAATGTAGACCACACTGTTGTTACTCATGTTGCTGAAATCAAATACCCAACAAAAGCAGCTTAAAGAAGGGTTTAGCAAGGCATAGTGGGCACATGCCTTTAATCTCAGCGCACAGAAGTCGGAGGCAGGCCAATCTCTGTGAGTTCGAGAACACTGTTCTACAAATTAAGTTCCAGGACATCTAGAGCTGTTACACAGAGAAACCCTCTCTCAATTCCTACATGCTCTGCCCTCAACCCACACCCCCCCCCCCCCCCCCCCCCCCCCCCCCCCCAAAAAAAAAAAAAAAAAAAAAACTTTATTTGGGCTCACAGTTTTGGTTTTCTCCACAGTGTGTATTGTGTGGAAGCATCTCCTGTCAATAAAAATTTGATGGCCAATGAACTGAGGCAGGATTAGAAGGTGGGATGCCAGACAGAGAGAGACAGGAATTCTGGAAAAAAGTCAAGAGCTGGAGATTTCATCCCAGACTCGGAGGAGATAGGCAAATGAAAGTGAGAAGACGCAACCAACCATGTGGCAGACATGAACAAACAGGTTATATATGTCACAAGCTAGTCAGGGAATGAGCCAAAGCTACGACCTAGGCATTTATTCCTAAGTAAGTCTCAGAGTCGTTATTCTGGGAACAACGGGGGTTGGGTAGAGAAGTTCTCGGTTACAGATGGTGGCCATCATATGCCCATCATTAGGCATCGAATCCAAACTTAGCCGGAAGCCCAAGCTTAGAACAAAAGATTCAGGTATTAGAAAAGTTCCAAGTAGGGGCTGGCGACATGGCTCAGCCTGTAAAAACACTGACTGCTCTTCCAAAGGTCCTGAGTTCGGATCCCAGCAACCACATGGTAGCTCACAACCACCCTTAATGAGAACTGACGCCCTCTTCTGGTGCATCTGAAGACAGCTACAGTATATTGCACTGAAGTGAGCAGGGCCTGCTCGAGCAGGGCTGGAGTGAGCAGGGCTGGCAGAGGTCCTGAGTCCAATTCCCAGCAGCCACACACATGATGGTTCACGGCCATCTGTACAGCTACAGTATACTCATACACATAAAATAAATAAAATAAAGCTTAAAAAAAAAGAGAGAGAGAAAAGAAAAGTTCCAAGTGAAATGTGTAGACAAGACCCTCTAGGAGCAATTTCCTAGCTGGGAGAGGGACTAAATCCCTTTAAGAGAGCAAGCAGAGGCCTGTGAGCAAAAAGTAATGAACTGAGAACTAGAGCCTCAATACAGGACCCGGGCAGGTGAGCTGCTTGCTGGAGCTGAGATTGGCAGGGCAGCACCAGGACAGTATGCAGAGGTATGAAGCTCAGCTCTCAACAGCGCCATAGGCACGTGCTGGCCTGAGGAGCCTGCAGGTCGACAGAAGGACAGAAAGAAAATTTTCCTAGAGCTGTGGTCTGACTGAAAAGCCACAAGCTTTTTAACTGGTAATGTATAAGTTTGAAAACAATAAAAGTGAGACAAATAATAAAGTCTCTAAAGAAGAAAAAGAAAAATAGAAATGTTTTAAAAGGTGAATAGATACTAAAAAGAAAGAAAGTGAACACATAGACAGTCATAGGAATACTAGCTGTAAATATAAAACAGAAAGTCTCCAAGAAATGACAGAGATGGGAAAATCAAGTCTCCAACGGAAGGAGAGAGAAGGAGAACTGTAAACTCAAGTATGGTCTCTAAACAAAGGGAGAGATTAAAAAAGAAAATATTTTTCATATTAAAAAATGGAAGACACGCCGGGCAGTGGTGGCACATGCCTTTAATCCCAGCACTTGGGAGGCAGTGGCAAGTGGATTTCTGAATTCGAGGCCAGCCTGGTCTGCTAAGTGAGTTCCAGGACAGCCAGGGCTACACAGAGAAACCCTGTTTTGAAAAACCAAAAAAAAAAAAAAAAAAAAAAAAAAGGAAGACGCAATAGAAGAAGGCATTTGGCCCCACATAGTTAGTTTTGTTTTGACTGCCAGCATAAAGGAATTATATGTTCAGTAATGGTTAAAATTTTATGTATATCCTCTTTAAGAGAAATGAAAATAAAACAAACCTCAAGAAGGAGAAACCTAAAAATTAAATGCTAGGTTAGAGGCCATAGAACAGAGATTAGAAGATTCTTTTTTTATGTATATGAGTACACTGTAACTGTACAGATGGTTGTGAGCCTTCATGTGGTTGTTGGGTATTGAATTTTTTTTTTTTTTTAAACCCTCTGCTTGCTCCGGTCAACTCCGCTTGTTCAGTCTTTGCTGGTTCTGGCCCAAAGATTTATTTATTATTATACATAAATACACTGTAGCTGTCTTCAGACACACCAGAAGAGGGTATCAGATCTCATTATGGGTGGTTATGAGCCACCATGTGGTTGCTGGGATTTGAACTCAGGACCTTTGGAAGAGCAGTCAGTGCTCTTACCTACTGAGCCATCTAGCCAGCCCCAAAAGTAGCTGTGGTCATCCCTGGGTGGCCTTGAACCACCAACCTTTCAGTTAACAGCCGAACGCACTAACCAATTGTGCCACAGAAACAATATTCTTTTTTGGCTTTACGAGACAGGGTTTCTCTGTGTAGCCCTGGCTGTCCTGGAACTCACTCTGTAGGCCAGGCTGGCCTCAAACTCAGAAATCCGCCTGCCTCTGCCTCCCAAGTGCTGGGATCAAAGGCCAACACTGCCTAGGGACTTTACATTTTTAAAATGTTAATAAGACAGATAGCATAGCTACTGAAATGCACTGGATTTTAGAAAGGAGTGCTAAATTAGATCAGCATAGATATGTGATAACTTGGGCTGGAGAGATGGCTCAGCAGTTGAGAGCGCTGGCTGCTGGGTGCTTGCTCTTCCAGAGGTCCTGAGTTCAATTCCCGGCAACCACATGGTGGCTCACAACCATCTGTAATGGGATCCAATGCCCTCTTCTGGTGAGTCTGAAGACAGCTACATTGTACTCATATAAATGAAATAACTAAATCTTTCTTAAAATCTGTGATAACTTTAGAATGGAAGGAAGGAAACGTGTTTTGTTAGGGAAGAGTTTTTGTCTTTGTTATGACAGTAAAAGAGAAGCTATGGATTCCATCAAAATTAATAAAAATTAGATTTAACCAGGGGAGACCCCTGAAGATATTGGCTACAGAGAGGAAGAAAGAAATAAAAAACCCAACAAGATAGGTAGGTACCATGTATTGCTGATCCTCTACCTTGGAATAGCTCTGAGACTGTCTGAGACATAAAAATGTCTCCAAGCCAAAACTTCAGCTAAACATAGCCAATGAATGTTTTTGGCTACAGAGCCCTCAGGACATAAACTGTTTTTCCAAATGGTGTGGATAAAAGTTTGTATCACAGTTTGGTGGATAGAGTCCAAACTAACTTTTTTTTTTTTTAATGCATTAATTACCTTTTCAAACAGAGCAGAGAATCTAGCTGAACCATGCATATCACACATTCAGTACATATGTTAATGCAGACATGTGTATTACCGATGAATGTTTATATGGTCACAGAGAAAAACAGCCAGACACCAATGAGGTTAAAGCAGCCCTGATGAGATTCACCCTGAGGATGCTGAGATGTGGAGACACATTTATTCCAGCATCCTGCATGATCCAGCCTCAGACTGCCTCAATGCTGTGTCCTCAAAAATCTAGACCTGGGATAATTTCAAAATGGCTAGCTAGATTGTCCACCATCACAGACTGCTTCAGCCAGGACTTCATTTGAGCCTTGCACTCAGAGACTGGACAACAAATGCCATAGCTAGCTTTCTTAAAACTGGCCAATATCCCAAATTTCTTTGGGCCTCCAAAAGAAAATAATGCCCCCTGCCCCAGACAGCAGGAAGCAATTTTAAAAGAATGATACTACATTCCCAAGAGATAGGGTGGATGGGTTTTGGTTGTTGGTTGGGTGATAGATGTGTCAATATTAAAAGGGGGTTGGGTCGGGCAGTGGTAGCGCATGCCTTTAATCCCAGCACTTAAGAGGCAGAGGCAGGCAGATTTCTGAGTTTGAGGCCAGCCTGGTCTATATGGTGAGTTCTAGGACAGCCAGAACTACACAGAGAAACCCTGTCTCAAAAAACAAACAAACAAACAAAGGCTGGAGAGATGGCTCAGCGGTTAAGAGAACTGACTGCTCTTCCGAAGGTTCTGAGTTCAAATCCCAGCAACCATATGGTGGCTCACAACCATCCGTAAGGAGATCTGACACCCTCTTCTGGAATGTCTGAAGACAGCTACAGTGTACTTACATATAATAAATAAATAAATCTTTAAAAAAAAAAAAGAAAGAAAAGATAAAGAAAAGGAAAAGAAAGAGAATCCATTGAATCTAACATCCTTTACTTTGTATCCATTGAATCTGACATCCCTTTGTATCCATTGAATCTAACATCCCTTACTTTGTTTCCTTCCTGACCGAGACCATTAATATCTTGGAACCAAGATAGGTGGAGCTTGCCTTCTCAATCTCGCTTTGATAATCCCTGATGCTCAGGCCTAGAGGCTAATCTAATCTAGACAACTTCTCCTTGGTGAGCCCAGAGGTTTATTTTCCTTGTGAGTCCAAGTCCTGTCAAACTGACAATGTTAACTGGGACAGAGTGCTTCTCAAAAATGAAGCAAACCAGGCAGAGCAGTACCCACCTGTGATCCTAGTAAAGGGAAACTGAGCTAAGTGGATTCTGAGTCAAAATGGACCCAGGTTGTACTCTCTAGCCCTTGTCTCTCAATAAAATGATCAACTGCAATGAGTGTCAGATTGTCATCAATCAGTGTGTTGTCTGCCTAGAAGACGCCATGCCACCTAGCCTGTGTGGAACTGGTCACACACCTCACTCAGTTCTAGCCACTGGCTTTCCTGGGGTTCCTCAAACATGCTTGTGAATCTAGCCTTCCCAGCTGCCCTTCTCCTGCCTGACCCGTCCTTCCCAGATGTCTATATAGCTTACTTCATGTCCCAGAGACCCCTTATCCAGATACCAGCCATGGCTCAGGCGTTCCCTGACCTATTTAAAATGTACCCATTCTCCCTCTCCTTTTACTTCTTCACATCATGCAACTCCACAAGCATGCACACTCCTTGCTTCTATGCTTGCTTATTTGAGACAGGGTCTCATGTAGCCCAGGCTGGCCTTGAACTCCCAGTCCTCCCATCTTCACCTCCCAAGCGATAGGATGGCTGGCATGTAGCATGGCAGCCAGCCTATATATTTGACATTTTAAAATTATTGGGCTGGAGAGGTGACTCAGCAGGTAAGAACACCTGTTACTCTTGTGGAGGCCCTGGGTTCGGTTCCCAACACCCACAGGGTATCCCTTGGAATGGTGCTGGTTTGGAAGCTGCAGCTAGGGATAAGTGAGGTCAGAGGCTGTGGGGCTGCCAACTAGCTGAGGCCCTCTATGTTGGCACCTGTGGTCAGTTCAACTTCATTGCATTCAGCAGCTGAGCGGTGCTCCTGATCAGGGAGTGGGTAGAGATGAACTTGGAGCAGGCAGACATTTTCAGGGGTGTGAGGCCAAGACAGGAGAGCTGCTCCCAAGGTGGAGAAGACAGGGGACACATAAATAAATCTTAAAGAGGATCTCACTATGTAGGCTCTAGTAGCTAGCCTGGAACTCTCTCTGTAGACCAGGCTGACCTCAAATCTGCCTGCCTCTGCCTCCCAAGTGCTAGAATTATAGGCATTCACCAGCACACCCAGTGTCATCTAATTTTTTGAGAGAGAGAGAGACTCTCACTGAGCTTGGAGTTCATTCTTCTGATGAGTTCCTAGGATCCACTCCCCGGCCCAACACTGGTTCTAGGCATGAGTGGCTGGTTTTCACAGGGGTGCTGGGGACTTGGTCCTCATGGTTTCCCAGCACTTGCTCTTATCCACTGAGCCATCTCTTCAACCGGTTTTGCAGTTCTTACTGCTCACACAGTTACTGCAGAGCCCCAACAATATACGTTGCATCTACAGACTGCCACCTAGCCCTTGTGCTCCATGCCCTAAGACCTCTCATGAGACTGGAGTGGATGTGAGTGGGGTGGGCAAACCACAAAAACAAGGGCTTATCCTCAACCCTCCTTGATAACAGCCCCTCAACTCTACATTGCTCAGCTACGCTCACTCCAGGAATATCCACTAGCAAACGGGCCTTTCCCGTTCTGTGCCCTTACCTCTCCCAAACATTAAAAACATATATTTAACAAATTAAATACTTGTGTGTGTGCTGGGCATGGTAGTGCATTTAATCCCAGGACTCAGGAAGCCAAGGCAGGTGGATCTCTAGGAGTCTGAGGCTAGCCTGGCCTACAATGTGAGTTTGATCATTTGTCAAAGCTATCTGGAGAAACCCTGTCTCAACATAGCCCGTCTGTAAAAATAATCCTATATGCGTGTGCGTGCACACGCATACCATGGTGCCCGTGTGGCAGTTAGGGGGTTACTTGGGGGTGTCAGTTCCCCTGCCATGGAGGTATTCAAACTTGGCAGCCAGCGTTTTTTACTGAGCAGAAACATCTCACTAGCCTCTCCCAGATTTCCTGAGTCAGCAGAGGACTGGCTCAGGTTCATTGTGCCCCTCCCCCGCCCCTCCCCCCCCTGGAAGGGCTGCTCCTCCCAGACCACATCCTGACCTGCCACTGCAGGCTGGGATCCCACCGCTTCATTCTGCTCGGCAAATCACACCCTCCCCTACCTCCTACCTCCCACTTTCCCACTCCCTCCTCCCTCTCAGTGCCTGCAGCTGCCTCGAAGCCAGGCAGCCTGTGCAGTGACTTCCAGTTTGCATTCCCTCGTGGTTGGGCCAGTTTGGCAAATCTCTTGGGCTCTCCCCTTACCCCCTGGTGCTGGAGCAGAGGCCCCCTCCACTGAAGGACCCAGAAAAGCCAGAATAGATGCCCGCAGTAACGCTGAGGTCTTCCTAGAGGAGACATTAGAGACCACATGGCAGATCTCGCTCCTGAAGTTGTTAAGAATGGGGTTTGTGCTCTAGAGACCAGGTCCTAGGAAGCTCTTCTCTTTCTAGACAACCTTGGCCTGGCACTGTCTCCCAGAGACACGGGTTCAGGACCTCCCTTTCTCTTTGGGGCAAGATCTTCACTGACTCCTGTGTTTTCCCTGGTACGTTAGGTAAGAAGGGTACGGTAAGGGGGAAATGCATGGCCTGGGATATCCTGGACCTGTCAATCTGGCTTTTAGACCCTCCTCTTGTCCTCTTGTCCTGGGTACTGCACGGACCAAGGGTCCAGGAAGGACCTACTCCATTGCCCAGCGGCTAGCCATTCTTTAGATTTCAGAAAGATGTCATAGGGGGAAGGCAGACACTAACTTCTTTGTTGGGAAGTTCTCCAGACAGCTAGGAGTCCTAGGAAATGAGAAAAGAAAGGGGCTTAAGAGCCTCCATGTGGGAACTGAAACCCACTCTCTTCTGCCTTGGGATGTCTCAGGGCCTGTCACTAGTTCTGAATATCAGGAGAAGGGCCCTGCCTCTGGCTAGGACAGAAAACTAGGCCTGGCAGGAAGGGCAAGAATGTGGAAGGCCGCAGGTGGTTTCAAGGTTCCAAGAATCCTTCCTGTGTGGGTGCCAGTACTGCCACACCTAGGCTGCCCCCATCCTTCCCTGCTCCCCAGCACAGGACTCTAAAATAGGAGGGCCCTCAAAAGGCAGATGCTGTCGGGCAGCCCAAGGAAAGATGGTATACTACCTTGCCTCTTCACCTAGCCTGGGTGTTCTTTGGTTCTGAGATTTTCCAGATCTGAATCCAGCCCCTTGAAGAAGAGGCTCAATCTAGATGCCTGGTAGAAAATAGCTAGCTGTAAGGGAGAACAGGGCCTGCAAAACTGGAGGTGAGATAGGCTTTGGGCCCTTTGGGGCCCCTTTAGAGCCTAAGATCAGGTTAGGCAGCAGAGGAAGAGTAAACAGCCAGAGGCGCATGCCCTGTCACCACACTTGTAATTCTGGCACCTGGGAGGCTGAGGCAGGAAGCTGAGGATTCTGAGGCCAGCTTGGGCTACATGATGAGACCCTTTCTCAAACAGCAGCAACCAAAACCTAAAGAGGAATGAAGCGGTAAAATAGCAGAGAAGGCACCACCCACCTATTACCTGGACTCTGTTCCACCCACCTATATGTACCACACCTGGACTGTGTTCCAGCTCCACCCCCTGACCTTAAGGGAAACAAAGACCTGTGAAGGAGGGCTTTGTGTGTGTGCTCACGTGTGTTCCGCATCCCTGGGCTTCCAGCATCACTTCTCAGGCTCATTCCACTTCTCTGAGGTTGCCAGGGTGCTGATCTTGTTCCTCTAACTTTAGGCATCCAGAAGAAGCAAATGTGGGATAGGGATATAACTCAGAGGAGAGCATTTGCTTAGCATGTGGCAAGGTCACAAGTTCCATCCCCTGTGTCATACACATCCCAGGAACACACACACATACACTGCCATGGCAGAAAGAAGCACGCAACCCAGACACTTCTGCAGATACGTTTAATGCACTTAGATTACACAGAGGAGAAGGGACAAGTAGGAACAAAATCTAAGTGAGTCACTCAAAATTTCTTACAAAAATCCTGAGCCAGCTGTAGCCCCAGGAACTGAGTCGCCACTGACATTAAAAACTGATATAAAAATGTACAAAAGTCTGTTCATTGCAGCATTCAGATCTTTGTACAAAAGAAGTGGGTCTCCCACCAGGGCTCCTGACTTGTAACAGGGACCCAGACACCTCACCTGGCACCAAGATCATGGAAGCCAGAGAGGGAAGACCAGGTTAAAAAAATACCGCTGAGGGAGTTTTCTGATCTGCCCCATAGGGGCACCAATCTTCAGGTTCTCTCCCTGCTCTCGATCTCAAAGTCCAGCCCCCACCCCCAGGGTCTGGTTATGTGTCCTAGACCTTTAGACTCCCCAGAGCGTCTACAGGCCCTGCTGGAGTGTCACCCTTGGAAGAGGAGGAGCATGCTCCCCAGCATGGCAGCCGCACGGCCACCTCTGCAGCCTATACAGGCCCCAGGAGGCTTTAGTTACAGGACATTGGAGTCCCTTCCTTTCAGAATTTCTGGTCCTGTGTACTTGGAAGGTTGAAGGATGGGGAAAGGCTGAGGAAGTCTGTAGAGTCAGGGAGGAGATTCCTGAACCCCTTCCCATGACAGGTTAGCCCCAAAGAGCCTCTGCAGGAAGGGGAAGGGAGGGTCCCTCTCCAGAGCACCCATCCTGTGTCATGGTGAGGCCAGTCTTGCTTAATCTGATGTGAGGGTCTCTTCTTCCCAGCCGGCAGCTTAATGGTGAACCTCTTTCCCTGAGATTCCTCTGGAAGAAACCAGAGCCCAAGGGAAAGGAGGCCTGGTCAGCCCAGGCTGAGATTAGCCACTCTCCTAGAGCCATTGTACAGGAATGATGGGGGTCGGGTCCCAGCAGGAGTTTAGACATTCCTGAGGTTCCTGACAGGGTAGAGGCAGGAAAGACCTCAGGGCCTGTGAACATCTGGAGCTTACCTGCCATTCCCTGCTCCCTAAGAATGGAGCCACCCAAGCAGGTGGTCACAACCACTAGTCTGCAAAGACCTTGTAGATCTAGGGCAAGTTGTTGACCAGGAGTCTCCTGTACGGACACACATTCTATGTGATCTGATGCTCATAGCATGCATTCTCACCCCAGAGTCAGACAAATGGAGCTAGGGGAGAATGCAGAGGGGCCCTGAGGCAGGTCTCCAGAGAGAATTAGGGAGAGGGAGCTATTACAACACTGGTGATGGCAAGGAACAGAGGCAACACTGATAGCATCTCTTGGCCCACAAACTTTCAGAAGACAAGAGCTTTAAAGGTATGGCTGGAAATGCCCTTGTGGAAAAGTCCCAGGCAGTGTGGTGTCTGCTCCAGACAGGCTTTTCTAGTGTGCTGGTTAGGGTCTGCAGCCAGCCTCTCCCAGATGCTCCTGCTGGGTCTGCCTCTAAGTGCTGGTTGAGCTTAGACCTAGGCTATGCAGATGTGGCCAAATGGAGCCATTCCTCCACAGGCTCCTAGAGGCAGTGGGCGGCAGACAGAGCAGGGGAGCTCTTGCAAGGTCCCTGACAGACAACATATCTTTCCTTTGGAGACATTTGGATTTAAAGAATGAACAAAGACCATCCGTCCTAGAGGCAGGCAAGAATGCAGGAAAAGCACTTGCCAGTTCCAGGTCAGAAGTGGGAGATCTCTCCTACGCAGCTCTCAAATGTCCCTGGAAGGCAGGCAGATCTACAGTCCAAGGTGAGAGCATGGTACCCACAAGAGGGCCAAGGCTGCAGGAAGAGACTGGGACGGAAGATGGGTACAGAATGGATGTGGGAGAGATGAAGGGCCACAGAGAGCAGTGTCAGCAAAAGGGAGAGCTGTGGAGAGGTTGGTTTTCAGTTTTTCATAAGCTAGACAGCCCAGGGCTGGTACTCCAAGGGAGGGGGAGCAAAGAGCTGGGAGCCCTGAGCAGGAAGGTGGGGAGGCAGTGGGCTTTGCCCTCTTCTTGTTCTTGGGAGGCCTGGTTAGGTAAAAAGGACTGGAAGACATAGCTAGGGCCATGTGTCCTTGAGCCCCTCGAGTCCCCAGAGCCTTGTAGAAGCCTACTTCACTTGGAAGGCAATGGCAGGCACTCCTTCCAGGCCACAGCAAATCTGTACCCAGGGCTGCATGAAGTATGTCAGCTGTCCCCAGCCTCTTCCAGGGTCCAGAGCTGACAGGCAGCACCAAGCATCTTTTCAGGAAGAAGGTATGTGGGATCAGGAGCAGAGTCCCCAGACCCTTGTCTAAAAGAAAGTTCATCTAGGAATAAGTCCTGGTTAAAAATCACTATATACATGGCTTCTGGACCATCTCTGCTGAGCAATAAAAATACCATCCAGTTTCCACAAGAAAAAAACCAATCATTCCGCAGGGTGGAGCAGCCTGACTGAGGAAAAGCTGGCTGGGGTTGACCAGGCAGTGCGTCCTCATGCACGTTCTGCACACCAGGCTGTTATGCCAAGGCTGTCTTATCCCAGGAGCGCGTCAGTGAAACTGTGGCAGCAGTGGGTGCTTGGGGAGGTCTGCAGGTACACCCTCACCTGCTCATTGGCATGTAGGACAGGGGCCTGGTCACATGGGCTGGGTTGCTAGGAGTGAGGCCCCAGGGCCCGAGGTGGGTGGGGCCTGTGATGGGTGTGGCACTTTGCAGTCATTCCCACACTTGCCCTTTTATTCATGGGTGTCTCCTTTATAAGCTGTCCCACTGGAAGTCACTAGGAGCAGCTGGGCTCCTCTTGGCCCCTGCAGGGCCCAGCCCAGGCTAGTGCAGTGGACTGTCGAACACCACGTCAGGGAGGATGGACACTTTGAGCTTCTTCTCAGGCCAGCTGTACTCTTTGGGAAGTTTAAACTGTGAAGAGAGCAAGCAGAGTCGTTAGCTGCCTTCTAAAAGAGTGTCCAGAGAGAGGCAGCATGCTGGCCCACACCCTGTCCCTAGGCTGCTGGGGACAAGATAGGCTACTGGAGACCTCTCAAAGGCTAGACTCAGGGTGGGTGGGTGGGTGCGTGTGTGCGTGCGTGTGGCTGGTCCAGGCACTCCTTCCCTCTTGCACCGCAGGCTGCAGAAGGCATGCTTTGGCTCTTTGGGTAGACGGTCTCCTGCTTTTTTCCTTGGTTCTGCCTTGAGCCAAATCAGTAAGGAATCTGTTCCCTGGGGCCCCGTGGCTGGAGGATGGGGACCGACAGGGAGGAGATATTACAGGAAAAGCCTGTCATTGCCACGGACTCTGTCTGAGTCCAGAATTGTCCTCCATAGCTTTGTCAAAGGGTCTACAAGAGCTGTTCAGCCCCCAAATCAGACCCAGAATGTGACCCTGCTGGGAGAAGCACAGGATGAAGGTGGTCTGTGGGCATTCTCAGAAGGAAATGTCCTCGCTGCCCCTGCCGCCGTCACCCTGCTTCCCAGGGGTCTTTGTTCAGAGTGACCCCAGATGAGAGGCACGGTCTTCCAAACTAGCAATCAATGGCTGTCTTGTAATTTTGCTCCTCTCCCTCACCTGGGGTCTTTGGGAGAGGAGGAGAAGCTGACTTCTTGTTCCTTCTGGGTTCTAGAACCTTGTAAGGAGCCCAGCACACAGCTGGTGCTCAATAGATCCTCCCTGGCTTGGGCTAGTTCGGGAACTCTAACTCCCATTGTCTCTGGGCTAGGCTGGAAGTCAGAGCCAGGCACAGGAGGAGAGAATCATGTTCCCGCTTGCCTGAAGCTGGGCTGGAGGTGGACAAGCGGGCACTTCCTGGCTGGCCCCCTTGCCTTTTCTCTCTTGGGGACTGTAGACCCAGGACAAAGTGGAGACTGGGCAGGGTGTGGGGATAGCCTCTGGACAGGAAAGAGAGAGGCAGAAGTCCTTTTTCGTGACCTACTTTCCTAAGCTCCCCTTGGCTCCTGTCTTTCCTCCCGCCCACTCAACACCCAAGCTCAAAGCCACAGCTTGGCATAAGGCCACTGCAGTGTGACAAGACCTCTCCGGAAGCACTTCTGGGCAGCTAGCTTTGGCCTGACTGAATCGGGGAGCTAGGCCTCTGAGGCAGTGACTTGTAGGGGTGACTGGCTGGCACAGAGTGGGTACTTGATAACCTTGGACTATACAAATGAACGAATTAATCAAGCTGGATCCCTGGGGCAGAAGGAGGGAAGGCATGGCTCTATTGGGGTGACCAGCTCTGAGGAGTTTCTATCTATCTGGGAGGTGAGGTCCCTTGGGCCTGGGAAGCTTGCTGTTTATCCCACTACCCCATGGATCACAGGGGCCAGGGAGCCCTGCCTGCTTGCTGCCTGGGTGCTGGTTATAGGAGGCAGCAGCAGAAGGGACTTTCCAAGATGAGCTAAGTCCCTGCAAATGAGGAGGCCAGGAACAAGGAAGAAAAACAAAAAGGATTAAGGACTCCATCCTGGACTCCAGAGAAGGAGCCAAGGAGAGAAGTAACCCCACCAGGCCTGCCAGCCCCTCAGGTTCTGAGTGAGCCAGGAAGAGGCTGAGAGAGGCAAGCTGGAGCTGGAGAAGGGAGTGTGGCACTTGGGTGGCCCAAGGCAAGAGCAGGAGTCCCCTCCTGCCCACTAGAACTCCTCAGTGGAATGTTCTCTGGCAGCAGACATGGGCTTTCTGTTCAGAATCTGCCAGGGAACAGCAGGGGCTGGGGGAGCACTAGCCTGAAGGCCCTAGCTACTTCTTCAATGAGGTTCTCAAGGGCTGGTGATTCAGTGAGCTGGGTGTCCTCACAAGGTTGGGGGATGGGCAGGGGTGGGTCATGAAACAAAAGAAAAATAAAGTCATTTAACATTCTCAGGGGCTCCTCTCCAGATTATCCCTGTACTTCAAAAAACAGTCCACAGATGGACAGATGTGTGTGCGCGGGTACACACACACACACACACACACACACACACACACACACACACACGACACGCAGGTCCATGCTCTTATGCCCAGGAGCCCTCTATCAGTGAGAAATGAAATAGGCTCACTTCCTCTGGAGAAGTTAGATCTTCTAAGTCCTCCAACATTTTCTCTACAAACTCTTCTGTCAACAGAATCTGGGAAAGAAAGCAAAAGACAGGGTTTTAATTTTCTTAAAAAAACATAGTCTTTTTTTTTTTTTGCCACTTGCAGAGCAAGGGGTGTCTCTTCTAGCTGTGGAGGAGGGATGGCACACTGATTAGTTCTAGGGACAGAGGGAAGTACTTGAGGCTTTGAGAAAGTCTATACTCTCAGTGCCACACTCACCCCCCCCCCCCCTGCTTGGAACACTCGCTAGAGGAGGGCAGAGAGGTGGGGTGGAGGCGGTGGAGAAAGGGTTGGCATCTGGAAGGTGGGCAGTGTTGGCCTCAGAAGGGAGCTGGAAAGTGGGTGGAAACCCACTCCTTTGGGTTGTTTGGCCTCCTGTGTGTTGCAGGGCAACAGAGAAGGACAGGAAAGCCGAAGGCCATGGAGAGCTCTTGCCAAGGTCTTTGCCTGATCAAGCTCACATGTTCCCACCCCCTTCTCCCAACCATGTAGGGCAAAAGCAATCCCTTTGATTTTGGAGTACAAGCCCTGTCTGGGATTTAGATGTACTCCAGTGGTGGAATACAAGTCCTGGATCCCATCTCTACCACTGGGGGAGCAGGGAAGCAGGTAACAACCAGACGAAAAAGACCAAAAACCTGAGCCCATTGCAACCACAGCATTACCTGTCAGAGCTGTCCCAGCAGGCCCTAGTCGGCAGCTATACACTTCTAGACTTCTGGGATACCTCTTCTCTGGGTGCTGCCTACCTTCCCACTCTGCATCTTTATTCTGATGCCTGCTACCCACGAGCCAACCAGCCCCACCACTTGGCTGAAGTAACTGTCATCCTCATGCCCTAAGCAAGCTTTCTCATGCTCCTCCATGTTCTCCTTGCCTTTGCTCCTCCATCCTCACTGCCCTTGTCCACAGGGCCTCTCCACTTTCTGGCAGACCCTGTGCCTTATGTAGAGGGTGCAAACGAAAGTGATGAATTCCTCTCAGGGAAACCCTCCCTTTCAGAAGCTGGCGAATCAAAAATTTGAGAAAATGCCCATTATATTTTCCTTGGAAGTTGTTCCACTGTGAAGGCAGAAGTTCCCATGAGGTAAAGTGAGGCAGCACAGGGAAAGGAAGGAAACAGAGCAAAGAGTGCAAAGGGATCTGCAAGATGGAGGGATGCAAGGAAGCCAAGAGCGGACACCACACTGACTGCTCATGCTTTATCTCTTTTAGTCTCCTTCCAGATGGAGAAACTGAGGCACAGAGAGGTCATGGTCCCTGCCCTGTGGGACCAAAGCAAGACCATATTCCAGTCCTATCTTGGCCTGAAACACTGAGGTAGAGGACACTGACTCATATTGTCTCCTTCTAGGACATATAAGCCTGGTTCCCACTCAACTAGTGGCTCCCTAGAGGAATAGGACCAAATAGCACTGACCAGGAATAAAGAAGAGGGAGGAGGAGGGAGGGAGTGGCGAGGGAGGGAGGGAGGGAGCCAACAGTGCCCAGGAGAGTGTCCACCCAAGGTACAAATTCTTTTCCTCCTCCAAGATCCCCAGAGGGGGTTGGCTGGCTCTTTCCAGTCTATCTGGTACTTTCTGGTCCTCGGGCACATCCAGTCACACCTGGCCTTCCTTCCTGGAGCCTGAGCCCTCCCCTCTTATCCCATGGGTCCCCTCCCCCAAGCCGAGTTTCTCCACTGGTTATCACCAGTCAGCTTGAGTAATATAAAGTCACATTCATATTTTTGGCATTTCCGGGGCTTGTTGCCATCTCTGAAAACGTTAGCCCAAACACAAGCATACCTTAAGCCTAGTTATGTTAGTGACTCCAGTCTGGGTTCATTTCTAACCCTCAAATAATCTGAAGGAGGGGCTCTCTGCTGGAATGGTAAATAGGGCTGGAACTGTCAGGCTAGGGTAAGATGGGGTGGGGGAGGGTTCCAAGAACAGTGGCCACCCAAGAAGACTCCAAGGGTGTTTTTCAACAACAAGAAAGGTAAGGCCACCAACAATCCAGTCCTAAGCCAGTCTCTCTGTCAAAGGTCTGGAACTGGTGAGTTATGGAGGCTTTCAGCAGAGCTGTCACCAAGTGTGGCTTCGTCCGTGTGTGGACTTCATTTTGTACTTTGCTGGGGGAAGAGGAGACAAGACCCCGAGACGGGGACAAATCCTAGCTGTGCCTTCATTTTCACTTTTCAAGATTTGCTGGTTTCTGCTGGAAACCACATTGTTTTAAAAGTATTAAGGGGAAAAAATTATACATGAGATCCACATAATATTAAGGGTGACATTCTCTGCACAGAAACACGACAGACTGTCATAGCTCCGGGCACCTGATTTAATTTCCTTTGGGAGTTAAACCTTAGAAGCTTGGACTGAACAAACAGGCCCTGTTCTTTGTATATTTCAGAGCTGGAGCTGAGAATGTTAACAGATCTTATCAACAGGATCCCGGAGATAGACAGCTCTGACGGAACAGCTCCTGGGAGCTCTCATTGGGAACAGACTCGCCGTTGTGATGCCTCTGTGGGAAAAGCCTGTGCAGGCCTTGGAGCTCCTGAAGCGCACTGTCCACTTAGAGTAGCCAGCCTCTGCCACAATAATAGGAGCTCAAGAACGGGTCCAGGAGTTTCTGCCTTGTATGCAAGAGCCAGTGCTAACTGTTAACCTGTATCTCTTCCCTGAGTCTTGGGCTCAAGTTCTCAATGCGTGCGGAGAAGGAAGACAGTCTTTCTGACCTCAGGACAGTGCCTACCTGGTGGGGACAGAGCATGCTCTTTTCCTGTTTTCGGAAGGTACCCCAACTCTAAAGGTGTGTATACTCAGGCAGGGCTCGCCTCTTTCTGATGGGGAGGCAATGGTAGCTTTTACCAATGACCCAGAAGAACAGCACCATCAACCCAGCCAGGAGTATATCTTCTCATTCCAACAGGGCCGGAACCCCAGTATCACAAACACACAGCTGCTAACAACAAACAAACAGAAAACATGCTGGCTAACTGGAAAGGAAGGCTTGCTAGCCCCCCTACCCCCCCCCCCCCCCTCTGCGCCAAGCCAAGCCATCTTGCTGGCCAGAGCTCACACTTGGTTTTGAGAAAGATTCTCTCTCTTTAGTCCAGCTGTCCTGGATCTTCTTTTGTAAGCCAGGCTGGTCTTAAACTCAGAGATCCTCCTGCTCTTGCCTCCCAAGCACTGGGATTAAAGGCCTACAGCACTACACCTCATTCTGAGTCCATACATTTTTTTTTTCTTTTTTTTTCTTTTTCCGAGACAGGGTTTCTCTGTGTAGCCCTGGCTGTCCTGGAACTCACTCTGTAGACCAGGCTGGCCTTCGAACTCAGAAATCCGCCTGCCTCTGCCTCCCAAGTGCTGGGGTTAAAGGCGTGTGCCACCACGGCCCTGCGAGCCCATACATTTGAACAATTCCCCTAGTCTAGAAAGATCTGCAGCAATGACAAACCATCACAATGATCGATGCACTCTATCATGCTTGTACGAAGGACAAAGCACTGAAGCTTATGCCCAAATAACCGTGGAGGGAGGAGACCCTCAAAGGAGAGAGGACGGGCTCTGGAGAACACAGATGCTGGGCTACACGATCTCTACAACAGTCTACTCAAGGCAATGCAAAACACCTGCATTTTCACAAGGCACCCCAAGAGATCATAGTCAGAGGAAGTGCTAGGAAGGGCCCAGAGGAGGAGGGCTGTGAAAAGTGTAAACCAACAGCTGCTAGCAGCAGCTCTACCATTGTGTGACTGACTGTGAGGGCACAGTCTGCTGGAGAAAGGGTTTGGAGCCAAGGCTCAGAGCTCACTCCAGTGGGCTCATATCACAGGACCTGTATGCTGCAGTCAGACAACCTGGCTCATTGGTGGTGAGCAAGGGTTGTCAACAACCTCTCAATTCTCCAGGTTCCAGCAAGTTCCAGAAAGAAACCTGAAAAGTGATCTTTTGTCGGTGCCTGCCCTGGGCAGGCCCGGCTGCACGGCAGGTAGAGGCTGGGCTGCTACGAATCTGACACTCAGTCCAAGGTTTGCGGTCAATGGGATTTCTAAGTGGCTGACAGTGCCCATTCTTTCCCTCCAGACGATGACAATCCACACTTTGTCTTGGGCCTTGTTTGCTCCTTGTGTTGACACGTTGTTCTGCTTCCCAGCAAGCTTGGCTTTCTTCCCCTCCCTTTCCTCTTCTCCAGGAAGGAAATGTGCTCTTTACAGAGGTAAGGCCTGCCAAGGAGCAGCTCTGGCACCCACGATGGCAGTGAGGTGGAGCCCGGTAAGGGTGCCAGTCAGCTGTTCCCCTTCCCCACACTCAGTCTGCAGATACCTCCCATGCTGGGAGGGGCAGAGGCATGTGGTTGTGAGCAGTAGGGGCACTCACTCATTTCCTGCTCTGGGTGGGTGGTGAGAAGTTGGCTTTGGTGGCCAGAAGCAGGCTCAGACTCCTGCTCTGTCAACACAGCAGGGAATTACAGTTTGCTCTAAAACTTAATAGGCACTGGATTGAACAATGAGGTCTAGAGACAGCCCAAGGCAAGGTCTCCAAAGGAGACCAGGTATAGCCAGGCCCACCAGAAGGAGAAATGGTAGGCACCAGAATGAGAGAGCCAAGGGCCGGGCTGGGGACTCCCAGGTTGCCTTCGACACAGCACCCAAAGGTGTGCACGGGGACAGAAGAACACAGGGCCTTGGCTAGAGGGGCTTGGGAGCCTGTTCCTGGGCTGGGATAGAGTTCAGCAGAGGTTTCCCACTGGGGACAGCTGTGAGATGTCTTCTCCCAGGCCAGGACCTCCCATTGGGCTGCTAGGGAGTGGCTGGGACTAAGGGCGCCACCTGGGTGAGCTATCAGACACCACACAGCTGAGAAAGCATTGCAAGGCCTAAAAAAATAACCTCATGTTTGGTCATATGACCTTCCTGTGACCTCTGGGATTGCAGTGTCTCTCCTTCAGACTGCTCTGGCTAGGAACTGAGTGGGAACTGACTCAGCTCTGGGCGGGGCTCTGCTCAGAAGACTGACAGCTCAGTCAACAGGCCAAGGGAGAAGCAGGCCATAGCCCCCAGGGAAGGAGTGCCAGGGCTAGGAAAGGACACTGGCCTGTTCCAAGGTCTGGAGACCTTCGCACGAAGCTCTGGACTTGGTTTACATGCTCTACTCTTAAAGGTGACATGAAACAGGATGGAGGAAGCCATGTCTCTACTCTGGAAAGAGTATGGCCGGAGGTGCTTTCTGCTTCTGTAGCATGCCCCAGTGTTCGAGTTCACATCTGTCCTCTTGAGTACCTTGAGTCCCCGAGGTAGTAGAAAATGGGGGATCATGTGGCAGTCCAGGGTGAGGTGTGTATGGAAGCCTGTCTGAGGCCATCCCACCAGCTCTGAAAAAGGGCTCTGGCTCCCTTACCTTCCCCTTTCCCAGCACTGGGAGGATGGATGCCTTGGCCCTGCCTTTCCCTGGGCTGGCAGCCAGGACAAGGTGCCAAGCTGGGAGTGAACTCATCCAAGGCTGCTGAAGGCTGATGCAAGGCAGTCTCCCTGGCCCTCCCACTCCAGCTGTGACTTATAGGGACAGTTCAAGCAGCCAATGGACAGAGGGCTGGGTCTCTGCACCCTATGCATGCTGCACTCAGGCCTGGGCACAGAGGCTCGAGGAGGCCCTGCAGGACCTGGAAGTGGCAGAAAGAACCCTGTAAAGAGCAGGCACAGGGCTCTGTGTGTTGAGTTCTCCTGCAACAGGCCTGGGGCCTTTCTTGACATAGTGGAGTCTCATCTGTGACTTTGAGTGGAACCCCAGGTTTCCAGAAGTTCGATAGATTCCCAGGGAGACAGCTTGTCCTTCAGAAGCAACTGAGAGGCCCATAAGTCATGGCAAGTCTGATTCCCACAAGCCCAGGAGCTGCCTGTGACCACAGAGGCCAGCCCCTGAAGGAACAGTCAGGCTAGCGCTCAGAAGCAGAAGGTGCTGATGCTCTCAGGAGGGAGGAAGGCTGATGTGGGTGTTGGCTTCACTGCTGAGAACCCAGCTGACTGGGGCAGGGTCAGATGGAGAGTTTCCCAGGGCCCCTTGCAAAGAGCCTGAGAAACCCTTTGGTGATCAGGGGTGGGTGCCTAGAGGGCGGGACCTAAGCCAGCCTTCCCAGGGCTCTCCTGAGGGGCAGCCTGTGGTGGACCACACTAATGAGCCCATAACAGGCCTTTGATTAAGCAGCTCCTAGCACATCAACTTGAATGAAACATGCCGAGGCCAGCAACTCGTTCCCACCGCTCCCTGGTTCCCCAGGCAACAGTCCACGGGAGGGAACCCAAGTGCTGGGAGTGTTGAAGGGCCCAACTCATTGAGGGGCTGTCTGTGGCAGGGGGGTGGGGGGGGGGGGGGGGGAGGGGGAGGGATGGTGGGTCGGTAGTGCCAAGAGTGGGAATATCAACAGCCATGGGATTAGAAATTTGAGAATTGGGTGGGGTGCAGGCAGCTTCCTTCCAGAAAACTGAGGGGCTGCCAGACATCTGTTGAGACATCTGGGGGCCCAGGTTCGTGAGCAGCTGAAAACCAGAGATGTAGACCATCCCAGCCCTCAGGCCGGAAGATGTTCTTAGATGGATGACAGAACAAAAGGGCAGAGAATCTTCTTTAATCTAGGAAAACCCCAGTCCCTAATTCCCTCCTCAAAATGTACTTGAACTGCCAATGTACACACAAATGAACCACGCCGGCACTTTGCTAAGACCTGCTGGCATGGCATCTCGTACTGGAATAATGATCTGCGGGCTGTCTGTGGCTGGGATTTCCTGTGGGGTCCCCATCTCCCACCTCCATACTCGTTCTGACAATGGGAAGAGTCCCGCTCCTCTGGTTGTCAGCAGAGCAGGCAGCAGCCCAGGACAGGCCTGGGGTGGGAGTCGGGTGTGGGAGGTCTTTCCCATTTGTGCTGGGCTCATTTCAAATGTTACACTTCAGAGCTTTTGCTACAGTAACTACCAACACCACACAGACGAAATCTAAGTTACCAAGTGGGACTTTTAAAATGTATTTATAACTTTATGGTTCAAAGTAATTTTGTTATGAAACGATGTAATAACAACAGTGGAAAAAGGCAAGATAATTTATGGAACACAATATCCCTAAAGCACTAGCTTCCATTTCTACCTCTGGGCTTAGTCTGAGAAGAGTGGCTGGTATCCTTTGTTTGTTGTTTGTTTTAATTAAGGGTTAGGACTTGGGGGGGGGGCGTTGCTCTGAGGAAGGCTCGCTCAGCTGCAAGCACACATACGAAGGCAAAATCATACCCATATTAAGAATAGTGCAGACCCCAGACTGGGCTACCCACAAGGCCAGTGTAATTCTTTGACTTTTTACTGTAATTCCCGCTTGCTCTCTCTTACACACACCAGACAGAGCGTGGCTGCCTTTTGGATGAAGGTCAGATTCTCTTTCCTCAGTCCTGATTTCCTTTCCTTTTTCCTCTCCTTTCTTTTTTCCTTTCCTTTTCTTTCCTTTCCTTTCCTTTCCTTTCCTTTCCTTTCCTTTCCCTCTCTCTCTCTTCTCCCTCCCT
Organism: Montemys delectorum; assembly: GCA_019843815.1. NCBI lineage: Eukaryota > Metazoa > Chordata > Mammalia > Rodentia > Muridae > Montemys > Montemys delectorum. Next base: position 45,779 of record JADRCD010217443.1, read on the forward strand.
CCCTTCCTCCCTCCAGCTCGTGCTCTCTCTCTCTCTCTCTCTCTCTCTCTCTCTCTCTCTCTTTCAAAGACAGTATCTCACTTTGTAACCCTAGCTGGCCTGGAACTCTTTATGTAGAGCAGGCTGGCCGGAAATTCATAGATCCTCCTGTCTCTGCCTCCCAAGTGCATATCTAGCCCCAATTCCCTTTCCTGATTTTTTTCTTTTTTTCTTTTTCTTTTTTTTTTTTTGAGATAGGGTTTCTCTGTATAGCCCTGGCTGTCCTGGAACTCACTCTGTAGACCAGGCTGGCCTAGAACTCAGAAATCTGCCTGCCTCTGCCTCTCTGCCTCTGCCTACCAAGTGCTGTGATTAAAGGCGTGTGCCACCACTGCCCAGCCTTTTTCTGATATTTTTGTGAACGGTAGGTAAATTACTCTTCCCCTACTCTAAAATATAGCCCAAAGCCCAAAGCCCAAAGCCCAAAGCCCAAAGCCAAAAGCCAAAAGCCAAAAAAAAAAAAAGAAAAGAAAAAAGAAAAAAGAGTATGGCAGGGCTGTGAGCCCTGGGAGACCTGGGCAGTGTAGGCCCTAGAAAGAGGCTAAGAGCCCTTAGCCCCAAATACTGTGCTTGACATCAGCTGTGATCCTTGCTTCAAGTAGGAGAACAGAAGAACTGAATGCTCTGGACAAGCCGTCAGGTTCTGTTCAATGGTTCCCATCAGGAGCAAAGGGAACAACTGAGTGGGAGCTCTGGCTGCTGGAACCTGCCCATTCTAGTCACAGAGTTCACTTCCTATACATTCTGGCGAGGTTTCCATACAGTTGCTGGAGAGAGGAGCACCCATGCCCCACCCTCCATTCTTGATCTTGATTTCCCAGAGTATGGAGAGTTCTCTACTTCTCACACCTGGGTTCCATTGTCACTGGCCGGCCAACCTACCAATGGCCGGCCATTCTACCAATGGCCAGGAAGTGCCCTGCAGCTGTGAGGACAGCAGTGCCCATACTCACAATGTCTGTATCCAAGAGACAGAGCACAGCTCAGCATGGGAGCCATAGGAGCTGCCCCGGGAGGGCGAGAGGGAGAGAGGGAGGGAGGGAGGGAGGGAGGGAGGGAGGGAGGAGGAGGAAGAAAGGCTAGAAAGGCTGCCTCTCACTTGTAACCAGGGTCCGTGAGCTGCATAAGGATGCTCCTCAGTGGCAAAGGCGCCTTCCACTCCCGTGGACACAAATGTGATGGCCATGTCACCTGAGATACTCTTGTAGGTGAAGTGCCGGCCATGCAGGAGTCTGCCCCTGGGGATGGGAACATGGAGACAGTGGGGATCTGGGTATAGAACATAGTCCCTAGCCAAGGTGCTGGGGCTACAGAGCAATGTTCCCTGAGATGGAATGCCCGGCTGGTGCCCTCCGGATGGCCCGCCTGTTCACTAACAGGGGACTTTAACCAAACATGTTCATTGTAGCACAACAGTGAAAGGCTGCCACCACCACTTCATTAAAGGCATCCTTCCTTTAGTTCATGCTAGATCAGAGCTCAAAGAACCTTGGGAAGGTGAGAATAATGAGGCCAGAGAGAGAAATTAACTGTGTGCTCAGTGTCATGCCCAGAGTGAAGGACTCTCCGCCAGGGATACTTCAGCGCCCTGGACAATGTTCCTTTTGTCCTGGGTTCTCCTGTAACATTTGACCAGTTATCCTAGAGGCAATAAGCAAATCTTTAAAAACACAAAAACAAAAACAAAAACAAATCTGAAGCCAAGCAGGGTCACTGCAAGAAGTCACCACTAGTCCCTAGTGTGGACATTGGAGGAGAGCAGCCAGTGGCGACTGACAGGCAGGGATACCAAGCATTGAAAGAGAAAAAATTGGCTCTGAGTTGTGTTCTCAGCCTGTTTCAAATAAACTCTTCCCCAGGCTCCAAGCCCAAGCCTGTGCCCAAGACGCTGCAGGAGGAAATGGCTGGAGTCTGGTGCTGGCCCTGGGAGGCCTCCTCACCCAGACCACTTGCCACCTTTGCCCCGCTGTTCAGGGCAGTAGCCTAAGGCTGGCTAAACTCTTGACTCCGCCCCTGACCTGTCCTGGCGCTTGGATCCCTGGGCAGGGTTTAATCCATGCCATGACTTCTCCCTGTCACTGCCCTCACGTTTAGGAGGGTTCTAGTTCCTTTCTCAGCTTGCAAAGTGAGGTTAGAACTCAAATGCTTAGAAAAGGGCAGCTGCAAGGGATCCAGCCTGGTGCAGTGTTCTGTCCACAGGCTGGGTGCTGACGCTCACAGCAACACAAGACACACAGCTGGGCTTCCAGCCCCTCAAGGATTCTGCGGGGTAGGTCACTGGCTTTTGTAAAGAGCCAAGTGTCTTGCGTGGGGAAGCATCAAGCAGGAGGGTGCAGAACCTAAGCTGTCAAGAATGCTCTCACTCCTGACCTGTGACCCAGCTGATGCAGTGGCAGGGCCATCCTAGACTCTCTTGGTCACTGAACTTCCCAAAAGGGGCACAGCTGAAGGACACTTCTTCGACAAACGAAGTTCTCAACATCTAGTCCCCATGGCCTCTGACTTGGAAACTTCTCAGAGAAGCAGATGATAAGAAAGCCAGGTGTAGGGTGCACACCTTCAATCTAAGCACTCAAAAACAGAGGCTCTCTGTGAGTTCAAAGCCAGCCTGGGGTACATAGCGAGACCCTGCCTCAATAAACAAACAAAACTCAGATGACAGACCAATATGGGGAGGGGGTTGTTATGTGACTGGGGCTGTCACAGCTCTAGGTTAAAAACAATCTCTCTCTGGGAATGAACTGCAGGGCTATCCAACCTTGCTACTCAGCTTGATGACTTCTCAATGACCTGCACTGCTCAGAGGCTTAGATGGGAAGCCACAACAGGGCCTGTGACGGAGTCCCCAGTTTCCCAAACAGGCCCAGGACAGAGCTGCCTGAGTGGTTGTTTTCCACCCCCAGCCCTGGACACTGCTTAGTTATCAAATGCTCAGAGACAAGTGCTTGGTTAAAGTGGCTTTAGCTGTGTTGTGTTGGGGAAAGTGGATCTCGGAGGTCCTGAGGCTGGCAGGGTACTGCAGGGCTGATGTGGAACGTGCTGTCCCAGCTCACCTTAGGCAGAGAGGGATGAGGGCTCCAGACTCCTGGTTAAATTTCAGATGCACACTCTCCAGCTGCCGTGTGCGGATCAGTTCGTGGGGGATAACGGCCGTGGAGCTGTCACTGCCCAAGCTGTCCTTGCGGCTCCTGTGAAGCAAGCACATGGAGAAAACCATGGGGATGAGCAAATGGGCTTTCTGGCCAAGTTCCTGGTCAGCAACTGTGGTGTCTGTTAACTACAGTAACGGTCACCTTCACTAAGCACTAGCCAGGGGCCAGCATGGTGCTAAGCACCTCTCAATGGCTGGCTACTCCCCTGATGCCTCATGAGGTGGGCTCACTGGGATGCAGGGGCTGAGCTGAGTGCCAGGCTGCACAGCCAATGAGATGAGGCTGCCATTTGGTCTGAAATTACTCAGGTTCTGGAGACCACATCTTTGGCCAACAAAACACAAAAGTTCACATTGCTTGTTGTGCCCATGAGATCAACAGCCGCTCTCAGGAGCCTTTTTTACTCCTGCCTTGAACCCTAGAGGCTCTTAGCTCTCTAAAGTGTCATGGGACAGCAGCTCAAGGTCAGGCTGGCTGACCCTGGTTCTAAGTGCCAGGCAAGGCAGTAACTTACTCGAGAACAGGGAGCAACACAATCTTTGCTCAGAGGTGAGGGCTAGGCTTGTCAGTCAGATGCGTGTGCCTAGGTGACACTCAGCTGAGCCTCACTGGTGTGGTATGTGTGTATGTGGCATGGTATGTGTGTATGAGGTATGATATGTGTGTATGTAGTATGTTTTATGTGTGTGGTGTGGTATGTGTGTTGTGTTTTATAAAAAAGAAGAGGAAGGGGCCGGGCAGTGGTGACGCACGCCTTTAATCCTAGCACTTGGGAGGCAGAGGCAGGAGGATTTCTGAGTTCGAGGCTAGCCTGGTCTACAGAGTGAGTTCCAGGACAGCCAGGACTACACAGAGAAACCCTGTCTCGAAAAAACAAAAACAAAAACAAAAACAAAAACAAAAACAAAAACAAAAAAGGAAGAGGAGGAAGAATCAGGAATATGTTTGGGGTGGTATGGTGAGGTGGGAAGGGGTGCCTCTGAGGGCCCATGCTGAGGCATCTCTTCCCCCTGAGGTACCAGCCACATGACGGGTATAGTATAGAATAGAGTTTACTTAGGGCATGGTCAGGGGAATTGAGGGGATAGTAGAGACAGAGAAAGGGAGAGGGAGAGAGAGAAGGAGTAGAGGCTGGCCATGAGCACGTGGAGGGGGGAGGGGAATAGGGAGAGAAGGGACAGAGGGGAAAGAGGGGAAAAGGGGAAGAGACTGAGGAGGGAACAAGCAATCAGTGAGTCAGGCATACCTAGCTGTTGCCAGGTTAACTGTGGAGTGGAGCCTAGAAGAAATGTTAACAATATGTGTACGTTGTGTAGTGTGTGTCCGTCCGAGCGCATGTGTGTGTATGTGGTGTGGTGCGTTTGTACGCCCTGAATTAGATCCCTTCTGACAGTGACCTTGGCCACACTAAGCTATCATTGTCCCTCAGGTCCCCTCCAGCTAAACCCCCCACCAATAGCTCATCCCACAGCTAGGCTCCTGGGGCTCCTGTCATTCTAAGTGTTGTGTGTTTCAAATTTAGCTATTCTGACTGACTTCTCCAATCTACCCCAGCAGGAAAAGAGGGACATCTGTGAATTCCATTCAAAAGGTGGGACTCTGGTCTGGATTGCGAAACCCAGAACAATTCTTCAAGTGCCCAGCAAAATATCAGGCTTGGACAGAGCACTCATTTAGTCTTAAAATCATTCAAGCAGCAGGCAGGAGCTACTCAGGATGTCTGAGCTGGACAGCCACCCCGGAGCAGGCCTTAACTTACAAGGGGAGGGCAAGCACAGGGGCTCATAGACAATGATGCACCTGACAGGCAGATCCCCTCCCAGGGCAAGCCTGAGGTCAGCACTGGCAGCGAGGCGGTGACTCAGCCCGCCCCTCACCCCAGGTGCTGGGCAGCTCAGCTCTGCTGGTCTGCTCCTCCCAGGACCCAGCCCCAGATGACTCCTCTGTCACCAAGGCAGCTCTTCCTGTGGTTCCCAAAGCTGCTTTGGGAACTGCCTTTCCCTTGGCAAGCACTTCCACAAGAACGGGGAAGGAGACAAACACGGGCCAAGAGGGTCACAGTATTTCAAGATGGGAAGGAAACTTAACCTGTTTAATTTATCGCTTTCCTTTTCAAAAGGAAAACATATCCAAGGTTAAACAAAGAGCATGAGTGTGGCAGGCCAGCTTGTGAACTGTCTTCTGACCACCTTCTCTGCCTGCCTGCCTGCCTGCTTGCCAAGGAGGGCAACTCCACATTTCATCCAGGCACTACTGATAGGTTCAAAGGTGACATGGGGCGGGGGTGGGGTGGGGTTGGGGGTGGGGTGGGGTTGGGGGTGGGTAGCCCGAGGCTTCAATAAGAGCAGAACACAGGAAACAGCAACCAAGTCAGGCTTTCTGTTAAATGCACAGGTTCACTCCATGGGTCCTCACAGCAAGCAAGGAAACTCACTTAGCCCTTTTATAAATAAAGTGAGCACAGATAACCCAAGGTTACAGCTGGAGTTTTATTTTGGGGAATAATGGGTTGAAACTCAGAGCTTTGCTTATGCTAGGCAACCGCTTTACTACTGAGCCCCACCCTGAACCCCACTGAGTGAGTGGAGCAGCAGAGCCGCGACGTGACTCTTATCTGATAACAGGTTCTCCTATGCCGCCAGGCAGCTGACTGGGGCTGAGGCCTGGCCTGCTGGGGGTGGGACCTTCTGGAGGATTCCAGCCTCAGTGGGCCAGGCAAAAATGCTGATGAATAGCCTCAGGAGGTAGGGTGGGGGCTGGTAGAGAAGAATCTCGTAGCGCACAGGGCTAGAGAGTCTCAAGCTGCAGGGAAAAATAAATTGTTGAAAGTCAGCTAAAGTCACCTTGGTAACTGCCACCACACACTCACCCAGAACGAGGACATCAAACCCAACTGCAAACAGCTTTAAAGAAGCGGCAAAGAGCTTAATCATCTGAGGAATTAATGTGACAAGTGCCCACATTTACACCTCCCACCAACCTTCAATCATTTGAGAAAACATACTTTAATCTTTTAAGAAAAAAAAAAATCTCAAAATGCTAGATCTGCACTCCTGGAGCCTGGGTACTCCCGGCATGCAGCTTCAATAGGAAGTCGGCTGCTTCACACACGCTGGAGCCCAGCTTTTTGCTGATTTGTTTTTTCTGGACATCGATGCAGAAGCATGAATTATTTGTGTGGGCTGGGCGAGGTATTAAATCTGCAGCCGACACAGGTTTGCATGGTTGTCAGCTTAATCTTAGTCATAAAAAAATAAGTAGTGTGCTAGGCAGCATGGCCTAATTTTTCAGCTGTGCTTTCTCCATAGTGAAAGAAGGCAGAGCTACTGGGGCTGGGGGCTGGGGGCTGGGAAGGAGAGGGACTTCTGGGAAAAATCATGACCCACAGCTACTGGGAAGGCCTAGGGGACATGGGACCATGAGAGCGCTCTAGGAGGCACAGCATAGGCTCACATTCTAGGTGACCTTGGCAATGACCGTTCTCTTTCTTTTTTTTTGAGACAAAGTTTTGCCATGTGGCCAGATTGGTCGTTTCTTCTTTTTAATTTTATGATATTTATCTACTGTGTGTATGCACGTGCACACACATATGGCAGCGTGCACAGACAAGGGACCAAGTTTTATATACTAAAGCAGACCTGGCTGTCAGGTTCTCCCAGCATCCCTCAGTCCCTACCGGGCATACCCTACCTCCAATGCTGAACTTTCCAGCCCAGGGGCTGGGCTGCCCTCCCCCCAGAGGCTCTTCCCTATAAAACCCAGACATTTTGGTCTCTCTTCTCCTTCTCATCTCTCTTGTGAGTGCATGCCTCTTCTTTCTCTTCCCCTCTCCCCCTAATGCGACTCCCCTGGCCTCAATCTTTGGGGCCAGCAAACTTGCCCAAGAGCAGCTTCCCAATAAACCTGCCTTTAATATAATCTAATCTGGCTTGAATTGGCTCACTTCACCAGAGAAATAACCTATCACTCTCCTACCATGTGGAGCCCTGGGATCAAACTCAGGCCATCGGGCTCTGTGGCAAGTGCTATTATATGTTGAGGCATCATCCTAGCATCCCACCCCTTGAAGTCCCAGGCTGGTCTTGAACATACATAGTTAGCTCTCCTCCTGACTGAGTTTCTGGAGTGCTGGGATTCCGGGTGTGTAGCATCATGTGATTTATAGGGCTGAACTGTTCCCTAAACTGGAGTATCCCCTAGATAGAAATAAGTAATCATAGGGTTACCAGCACACTTAAACAAGATGTGTCTGATGAGGCATCTAACAGTGCATGGGGTGCTGCAGGGCTTCTTGGACCCGCCTGAAAGGCTGGCGGTGGCTCTGACGGCTGATAGAACTTGTTTGCCCTTATCCTGGACCCAGGACTCAGCTGCCTCTGGCCAGATCAGTTCCCTGTTGAGCAAAGGTCTTAATAGGTAGAGCAGGACTAAATGCTGGGAAGACCAAGTTAAAGGCTCTCACAGCCTGGAGGGAGACAGTGGACAAGTCACCTTGCACTCTGCCTCCATGTAAATCCCAATCCAGCGGCCTTTAACCAGCTCAGTGGTTGAATCACGCTCTCCCTGGCAGTCTTTTGCATCCCTAAGGCTGCTCTGTATCCTATCAACAGCCTTTTTTTCTTGGGTACATGGCCCCAGCCTTCAACTACGTTCTTGACAGGGTTCTGAAATCCTCCATCCGTTCAAGCCACCCTCCCCTGGATGCATTTGAGGTCGTCAAAGTTAGAGTGTCATGTCCGGAAGTGACGTGGCATGTGTGGAAATAAATACAGTATGTGCTCTAAGCAGTTCAGATCGCTGAGGCTCTATGACCACTCTTGTCTGGGGCAGTTTATTTCTATTAAAACTGTCATCAAATCGTCTTTCTTTGTAACCTCATCTTACTACCAACTCATACAGCACTCTGTCAGTGAAATATTTTTTTAAAGATTTATTTACTTATATGTATGAATACACTGTAGCTGTATTCAGACACACCAGAAGAGAGGACATCAGATCCCATTACAGATGGTTGTGAGCCACCATATGGTTGTTAGGAATTGAACTCAGAACCCCTAGAAGAGTAGTCAGTGCTCCAAACCACTGAGCCAACTCTGCAGCCCTGTCAATGAAATCTTACTCAGCTCCCCTCTCCTGTCCTGTCCAGTGTGCAGTGTGGATGATGTGACAGTAAGAACAGATTTCCCTGCTCTCTGGCTAGAACTGCAGCTAGTGTGGAGGATTCTGAACCCCACTGGCATCCATCATCTCCGCATTCCTTCCAGACTTCACATCATCGACATAAATGATCAACTTGCTATTGATATTTTCAGTCCAGTCGTTGATTAAATTGAGAACAGACCTGGGCTGGGCAGACAGATTTACAACACTGCCTTTTGGAAATGCTCATCCAACCAATGATAAGTAAGTCCAGCCTTCCTATCACACTCCTGTTCACTCTCTGGACGGTCTCATCTTGCTTATCCCAACGTCCAGCGCATACACAAAAGATGTCTGGCTGAATGCTACTTAGGCAAGGGTGCAGCACGCCTCTCATCTCAGCAGACATGTAAGCACTTAGAAGCCTGATTCCGTCTTCTGGGGTTGTTTTCCAATAGTATTCAAAGTTCCTTGCTGAATAATCCAGTCCAGAGTTTTCCTGAGAGGATAACAAGCCCAGAAAGTGCAAGCTGCTCTTAGCGGCCTGGACTTCTATGCCTTCAGTCTGCTGGCACCCATCTCATTCACCCCCCAGACGAATCATGACCTTTATCTGCAACTTTTCTGGTGTTCTGGGGCCACTGAGATGTGAAGCATGGCTTCTGCCCTGTGTGGGTCTTCCTAGGTTGATAATGTTTGGTTTGCGATGGACACAGGATACAGCTCCAGTATATGGTACTTCCTCTGTCACTGCTCAGTGTCCTCTGTCCCAACAGTAAGTCCTAGGTCTTCCGGCTCCAAACCAAGTCCTTTATGCCAGCCACAACTGCTTTCAAGACCCAGTCCTTGAATTTCAGCTCTGTTTTTATTTTTGCAACACCACTCCACTTGATCTTTCAGGACAGAGTTTTTCTCTGTAGCTCTGGCTGTCCTAGAACTCACTCTTCAAACTCAGAGAACTGTCTGTCTCTGCCCCCGAGTGGCCATTACGCCCAGCAGAATGTAGCTGCTCTCCACCCTGCTCCTTACATCCGTGGTGGGATACTGCACCTCTAGATACTAGTCAGATTATCTTAAAAACCTGAAGTGTGTGTTTAATTCTCTACATACCTACTTGGGTATCTAGAGATACCATGTTTCCTTTGGGTTTTCAGGGAACTGTTCACAATACTAAGATACCACTTGTTTTAAAAAATTATTCTTGTGTGCTGTGTGGATGCCCTGGTCCACCCACACATGTGGAGGTCAGAAGGCCTCTGGAGTCTGTTCTCTCCTGCCACTTTTACCTGGGTTTGTTCCACAGCCAACACTCACACAGAGCCATCTCACTGAAGCAGAGACACCTCTTCCTGAGTACAGGCGACAGTGCTTCATCCTGTGCTAAGCTCTTCATATACATCACTTCCTTTCATTTTCATAGCAACCCTATAAATAGGAGTTATTTCCCTCACCTTAGAGATGGAGAAATGGAAAGCCAGAGACCTTAAGTAACAAGCCCCAAGTGCACAGGCAATGTGTACATAAAAGCTGATGCAACACTTCAGCTCTTTCTGATGCCAGCTAAAACATTTTAAAAATCTCCTACCTCAGGGATGGGGAAATGGCTTGGCTAGTAACATGCTGTGCTGACCTGAGTTCAGGTCCCCAGGCACCCTTCTAAGGGGTAGGCCCTATATGGGGCTGGAGAGATGGCTTGGTGGTTAAAAGCACTTAGTATTCCCATAGACGGTTTGGGTTCTCAGCCTCTAACTCCAGTTCAGGGGACTGGATGCTCTCCTGCACTCACATGGGTGTACACATAATCATGCAGAGTTATACATACACTTTAAAAACATCTTTTAAAGCTGCCATAAGCAGCATGTGACTGTAACTCTAGCACTGGGCAGGACAGCAGAGGCAGGTGGATCCCTAGAGCTTACTGGCCAGTCTAAACTCAGGGTTCAGTGAGGATCCTTTCTCAATAAGATAGAGAGGAAAACTACTTCTAGCCTCTGCACACGCGTGCACACACACACACACACACACACACACACACACACACACATACTTTCTCACACATACACATACACTCTACATACATACACAATCTCCCGACCTCCTCCAACTTTAGAATTGTGTAGGAAGCTTGGCCTCGAACGACCTATGCAGCCTAGGCTAGCCCAGCTTCCCTGAGCTCGTAAGAGAACATCCTCCCTGGAACACAAGGCTGTGCTTTTAGAAAAATAGATATGGCAAGGCTAGACTTGTTAATAAGCTGCTTCTCAGATCAGCGGTTCAGAATGCCGGCATTTTGGACTAAGGACTAGAGGAAACCCAACTGGCTTCATTTTTGTATTTTTGAACCTGTCAAGAACTCCATTTTTCACTGAACACCAAAATCCCCTGAGGCTCTGAGGATGCCTCTGGGGACCAGAGGCCAGGTGCCATCTGAGAGGACTCTGGGTTTCCCCGTCCTGAGCTCTGCCCAGCCCAGCCTCTTAATTCTAAGGCCATGCCAGCCTACCTCACCACTGCTTGATGGTTGGGAGGAGATCCACCCTGAGCCCCTCACTCCTAGCAGGATGCTCCTGAGGGGCTGTCAGAGAGTTCTCCTCTGCTCACCACACAACTCCTCCAGAAGCCAGGGAAGCTCAAGTTCCCCTGGGGCTCACCTTTGAGGATACTACTGTGTTATTACCTGGAATGCGTCATTGTGTCATAAGTCTTTCCATGGGCAGGCAGGCTGTAACAGCTCATCAGGCTTGCTTGCTTGCTTGCTTCCTTGCTTCCTTGCTTCCTTCCTTGCTTCCTTGCTTCCTTCCTTCCTTCCTTCCTTCCTTCCTCCCCCTCCTCCTTTTGGTTTTGTTGTTTTGTTTTGTTTTGTTGAGATGGGGATCTTACCGCTATAGGCCCAGAGAACCTTCAATTCATAATTACCTGGGTTAACCTCTCCTGGTTTCCCATTGCAGCTGCCAAAATTATAGGTACATGCCAGTGGTCTGTTTCTTCTACAGCTTGGAGCCAAATGGTCCTATAAGGCTCACCAGCACAGTTCCCAGTACTCCAGGTTGCCCTCAGAGACAACACTGTCATCTGTTAGCTGGCCGTTTGTGCCTTCCAGTTTCAGTGTAACACAGACGGTTCTTCTGCTCATCCTTGACTCTGTAACCTACACTGGCCCTAAACACAGACGAGACCTTCTGCCTCACCCTCCCAGTGCTAGGACCACAGGCATGAGTGACCACACCTGGCTACTCCTTGATAGACATGTGTACTGTGTGCATATGGCAGGCCAGAGGCTGCAGCTGGGAGTCTCTCTCAGTCTCTAGCCACCTTGCTTTTGAGACTGGTTTCAGAAGTCAGAGCTTGCTGACTCAGCTACAGGGGTTGGCTGGACCCCTTGTTTAGAGCCTCCCTGGTGCTGAGACTACAGGCGGGTGAAGCCTGTTTTTTTTTCTTTTCAGATTTATTCTATTTACAATATGTGCATGTCTTTGTGGGTATGTGCATGTAATTGCAAGCGCCTGAGGCCAGAGGAGGGCTTGGAGCCTCTAGAGCTATAGGGGTTGTGAACCTTCTGACATGGCTGTTGAGAACTGAACACGGGCCCTCTGAAAGAACAGTATATGTTCTTAGCCACTTCCACTTTAATTTTATTTATTTATTTTTGACAAGGTCTCACTGTATAGTCCTGGCTGTCCTGGAACTCAGTATGTACAGCAAGCTGGCCTTGAATTATTAGAGTCTGCCTCTGCTTTCTGAGTACTGTAATTAAAGGTGTGTTCCACCATACCTGGCCTAAGTTTTTAAAAAGTGTTTTACTTTTTGAGTATGCACACATATATACACGTGTGCTTATGGTCACGAAACACTGTAGAGGTCAGAAGACAACTCCCAATACTTGGTTCGTTCCTTCCTTCCTTCCTTCCTTCCTTCCTTCCTTCCTTCCTTTCTTCCTTTCACCATATGGGTCCCAGAGACAGAACTCAGCTCACTTTAATTTTGAGACTGGGTCTTTTGAACCTGGAGCTCACAAATTTGGCTAAAACTAGAAGGCCAGTGTGCTCTAGGGATCTACCTGCTCCTGCTGCCCAGTGTTGGAGTTCCAGATGTGGACTATGCCTAGCTTTTAATTTGTGTGATGGGGATCTGAACCCAGGTCCTCAGATTCAGTCAGTAAGTACTGTACTGACTAATCCATCGCCCTACCGGGATATTGTTCTAATTAAATTTATTTATTCTTTTAATTAAATCTACTTATCTTCCTATCTACCTTCCTATCTATCTACATATCTTTCTATCTCCCTCCCTATCTATCTATCTATCTATCTATCTATCTATCTATCTATCTCCCTATCTTTCTTTCTTTCTTTCTTTTTTCTTTTTTTTTTCCGAGACAGGGTTTCTCTGTATAGCTCTGGCTGTCCTGGAACTCACTCTGTAGACCAGGCTGGCCTCGAACTCAGAAATCCACCTGCCTCTGCCTCCCAAGTTCATTCTATCTATCTATCTATCTATCTATCTATCTATCTATCTATCTATCT